>VXBB01017307.1:0-15661 GCA_013399915.1 Illadopsis cleaveri
AAAGAAAGAGGAGTGGGAAACAGTACCTTACTGAGTCACCTTGGGGTCTTCCTAGAACTCTTGAGGCCTAGGGTGTGGTTGACAGTGTGATTGACAGGATCTGTCTCAGGGAAAGACCACAGGAACTGG
Organism: Illadopsis cleaveri; assembly: GCA_013399915.1. Classification (NCBI taxonomy): domain Eukaryota; kingdom Metazoa; phylum Chordata; class Aves; order Passeriformes; family Timaliidae; genus Illadopsis; species Illadopsis cleaveri. Next base: position 130 of record VXBB01017307.1, read on the forward strand.
GGATGGGGGATTACAGGGTTGAACCAATACAAATAAATGAACAAAAAACATATATAACTTAAAAAAAACTCTAATTATGCACAGCAACAACTGAGGACAGAAGACGGATTTTGTTTCCTTTGCATACATACTTACATATTTTCCTTTCACGAATCTAGGCAAATGTTGAATAAAGGCAAATGTAATCTCTGAGGAAAGCAATTCCTTCTCTGATAGAATCACACAGATACGTGCAGGAAGATCTGAATTACTGAGTGTCTTGAAGAAACAAAGATAGTATGTGGTGTTATTTGCAAAATTTGATATTTAAAGTCTAACATCCTGGATTCTTGTTCAAACTATCAAGAAGGTCAAGATACCATTTCCTCTTGCTTCTCACTTTGCTGCAGATTCAGGAGGTAAATCAAAAAATGAGATTTCACTGAGCACCCTTGATATGAATGAATCAATATTTATATGGAATTGATGTTATGAATCTTGTTTGTGTGGTGCCTTGAATTTGAGGAAGGGGGAGTGGAGGGTATCTACTCTGAGTCAGGAAAAAAAATTGAGAATTGAGGGAAGAAGTAAGATTTGACACAGTATCTTTAGTGCAATCACAGAAAACAGCATCAGCAGATCCATAGAAGTTTTAGTTGGACTAATGATTGCCTCTTTCATTTTGAGTGAAATAGATCTTATCTTCTGAGGGCAGACCGACTATGAATCAATAAGACAGGTTTGGAAGTGTGTTAGTTAGGAGAAGGACAGGGGAAATTAGGATGTTCCAAGTCTGAGTATCACCACTTCTGGTGGATTCCTGAACATGACTTCTCAGGAACTTACTGCATTAAAAATCAAAGGAAAATTGGAAGGGAAATGAAAAGACAGAAACTTTGGAAGCATTATTAATATTGGTGAACAGTCGTCAGCATGAAAGACTTTCCAGTTGGAGAGCAGCACCCCATGTGCAGCATAACTTGAAAAAATGGAAGATATTTCTGGACTCTGGGGTAATAACAATGGAAGGTATCTGGCAAGACATTAAATCACATGGGACACATACGAACTTCCTTCCTATCCTTTTGTAGGCTTCTATAGATAATATTTTATTTTCTGTCAGGCAAGAATTAAGATGCAGAGGAATCAGGAGACAATATGAGAATCCTTTTGTATGTTCAACAGATCTTTTATTTTGGTTTATGTCATCTGGTATTTATTATAGGGCTTTGGAAACTGGTTTATATGTAACATATATAAATTTCTCTAATGCATCAACTCAAAAGTACTTTCGAGCCAACATCCTGTCTCAAATATTTTCCACTTTCTTGTACTGAAGGAAAAAATGTAAGAACAGGTGTAAAGTGATTCTTTTCCACTAAAAACCTCCCAGTTTCCTGGAACTTGCTGAGGCAGATTGTATTTCATTCTTTGTGTTTAATAGCTACTGATGGGCTTAATGTCCATAAATTTTCTTAATTCACTCTTTAAATCTACTCACAGCTTTTTGGCTGCTGCTAACAAAGATTGTGCTTTTTTCTGAGGCAGCAGGTTACTGATAAATGAAGCAGAAATGCATACCTCTATAAATTGTGGGACCTGAAAAAGAAGGTATGTCTGCTCAGGTTTTATGTCTTAGTTATGTAGGCAAGGAGATAGCCAGAATATTCTCTAGTAGGTCAGGGTAAAGGTAAGCATTGGAAATGGGATGTGCTGTAGATAACATACTAAAGAGACCTTTTTATTACCATTTATATTGCACACCTAAAGGAGCAAGTTGTTCTCTTTTTACTGAAAGTTTGTCAATAGTGGGTTTGGATGATTTTTTTTTTTTTAGTGAGGATTTTAATTGTTTAGCTCTTGTGACAACAGACCTACATATACTCCACCTTTATATGCTGAAATTTCTGTAGAAAAAAAGAGGTGATTTTATGAGGCATTGGAATCTCAGAATGAGCTTCTTCCACAATTCTTGGGTGAATCAGACATTTGATCATGTACTGTTATGTGCTGTTAACCTATAGAGTTCATCAGCACTCATTAGAATGATGGAAACTTGTGTTAGGAGATGGGATTTGGGGCCAGCATAATTTGAAAACAACTTTTTTGTCTCTCAAAGACTGTTAGAAAAGTTAAAGACATTTTTCAGAATATGAAAGAGTTCATGAGTGTTGCAAAACCACACAGACAAAATGAGACTTGACAAAGCAAAACCTGCTGGTGTTTTCTGTGTTCTTTTGCAGTACACAAATAAATATCTGCTTGCTATCACATCCTGAGATTCTGTTTGTTACAGAGACCTACATCTAAATTGTGGAACTCATGGACACACTCATCCTAAGGAAAGTGGTTGCAGGAGAAAGCTGGAGTCAGCTGGTTACACACAGGTGGGATTATGAGTGGCTTAGCACACTGGGAGAATACAGAAAGAAACCACTGATGTGATGAATATGGTTGAAGAATATCACAAACTCCTTCAAGGACAAACTATTGGTTTTTTACTGTAGAGACATTTTTCAATAACTATTTCTAGCTTTTTTATTTTAATGGTTAAAGGAGAAATTGATGAACCCTGCATTTAGCAGAAGGAGCAGTGTTAATTAAAACATTTGCTACCACTTGTTTTTTTATATCACAAAGAAAATTGTTGTTTACCTTGACAACTATTTTTCAGATGCTCAGAGGCATTGATTGTAGTTTATAAAGCATCCACTGACCACATAAAGAGAAGATTTAAATATTTTCCACAGCCTTCTTCAGTTTACTTGACTGAGAGTGTAGAGCAACAGTATTTTCATTTTCTGGAATCACTAGGAAATGTCAAGGGCTTCCCAATCACTTCTGATGGAGGAGTTGAGTTAGCTTTTCAGTATGCATTTATGTTGGCTCATACCCTGACTCCTGTAATTAGTATTTTAAAGATTTTATTTTACAAATAAGAACACCTAAGCTGAAGTATAAACTGCTTAGATTTTTCTGCAGCTCAGAAAACTGTAGCTAATCTAGATTTGAGGCATATATGTGTCTATATGTCTTGGAACATCCCTTCACAACTTCTCTGGGCAACCTGTTCCAATGACTTACCACCCTCTCAGTAAAGAATTTCTTCTTAATATCTAATCTAAACCTACGCTCTTTCATTTTGAAACCATTCCACCTTGTACATCACTGCACGCCCTTGTAAAAAGTCTTGCTCCAGCACTCTTGTAGATTCTGTCAGGTACTGAAAGGCTGCAAAAAATCACTCCAGTGCCTTTTCTTTTCTTTGAGACACATCCTTGAGAAGCTGTTTAAGGTTTTTATCCTGTTAATATTGTTTTCTTTATTTTATTTTGGATTTTTTTTTCTTTCAAGCTTCTTGGCAGTACATCTTGGAAGAAGTCCCATCTACTCCAGTGTATATTAGATCAGGCCAAAATCAGCAAAATGAAGAATATTTTCTAGAAGGTATCCTCTTTTTTATGTATATGGCTCTGAATATTGTCACTTGTGAAACACCAATTTACAGAAACAATTTCTGTGGTTATTACAAACTTCTAAATAAAGAAAAGTTACAGCCTTATGTTACTAAAAATCTTCAAAATATATTCTTACATAAATTTTCTGATCACAGGATGTGAGGTTAAAACTGTGTAATATTTTAACCATGAAATGACAGATTCCTAAAGAAAACAAACAAAGACTAAACATACTTAACATTTTTGCTTGGAGTCTTTATGTTTTTACAGTCTGAACTTTTTTTATCACGGCACAAATGTGGTCAAAATGCCCATTCAAGTTCTTTGTTTTAACCTTTAATTATATCCCACCTTTACTAGCTGTTCTGAAAAAATTATGTAGTGGTGATGTAGTTTGATACTGAAAGAATCATCAATCAATACAAATAGGTTTGAATCTTAAAAATAGACCAATTAAAAAAAAAGTTAATAATAAACCGGGACTTCTTTCTGCCTTGTTTATGAGTGACATAAAATTGAAAATCTAAGTAAACATTGCCTGAATTCTCAGATCTCTTTGACTGAATGGAAGAAGCAGTGCAATGCTTCTAAATGAAGACTGGAAGAAGCATTGTTGGAAAACCAGGGCCCCACTGATATTAGAGCCCAGGGATCTATGAAATTCCATTTCTAACCATCTATTTGTTAGCAAGCTACCTCTGCATTATGAAATAGACTTTCTATGAGAGCTTCTGCATCCCCAGACCAGAGGACCGGCTAAATCTGTTGCTCCCTTCTCTCAGGGGTGGGAAGGCAAAGAGGAAATGATCCTTTATCCCAGAGATGAGGCATAGCTACAGTGCCACTTACAATGAATCAATGCAGAAATGATATCTGCTTCATCTGGACTTTTCCTACCATAGTATCTGCTTTACATGTCATTGTTTCTCCAAAGCAGTCTGCAAGCTGACATGAGATTGCAGATGTCCACAGCAACACCTTCCCTGTGTCTCTCTCCTCCTGCCTTCATGTGTGTTCAGCTAAAAGGAGGTATTGCCAGCCATCCTGCCATTTCTGGGAATTCAAAACTGTACATGAACCCACTCAGAGAGCTGGCAAGGGCACTTATCTTTCCAATAATCATTCAGTCTCTTCTGAATAGTCTCTTCAGTCTCTTCTTCTTCTTTACACATGTACAGGTAAGACGTTGATATAAGCCACCTGAGAATGAAGGCGTAAAAAGTCATGACAATTTTTAGGAATTTAATTAGCTGTTTATTTCTCCATGGCTTCCCCAAACCCAGCTCTGGTGCATCTGTTTATGTCATATGTCAGCAGATATATAATTTGAGGGAAAACCTGCCTAAAAATCTCTCCACACAAACAAACAAACAAACAAACAAACAAAAACAAACCCATTCACTGCTCAAAAAGCATGAGATTTATTTGCTTTTATTTTATTCATTCACACAAAACTAGTATTGAACAGTACAAATTGCTTGTTTAATTTCACTTCCAGTCCCTCTATATTTAAAAAAAAGTACTTAAAGACTATGACTTGTTGAAGGTTTCATCAAAATGCATCTGAGTAATTTTATTTTAAATCTTAAAATGTATTATTAGCCATGCAGAAAAGACCATAGATTTACACTGCACGAGAGGCCCTAATGAATGTATCTAGAAAAAGAAACAGCATGATGTCCTCAGAAATATAGGGAAAGAACCCTACCAAAACCCAAGGCTTTTATAGTAATGTAAACAATGCTTTACTGTCTAATTGCTAAATTGGTTAGCAGTTCTCAAGAAATTACTAAATCAGGTGGGTGCATGTGAATTCTAAACTATCGACCTCTAGGGAAAAGAGGGCAGTTAGGTTGCCTTGCCTTGAATATCACCATAGAACACAGGTATGAAAAGATGATCTAAACAGAAAAAGAGATATTCCTGCAAGTTGACAGACCCTTAGACACTGATGAAACCCATTATGTACATGTGTTCAGAATTGGCTTTCAATTTATTGAGGTAGCAGAAAAGCTGAGAGATCCTCAGTATTGGAAATACCTTGATAATAGGACTTTTAGGGAAAATGAAGGTATTGTGAGCAGGTACTTCTCTTTATAAACTAGAGTCTGCTGAGCTCTGCATAGCCCTTCTATGAATTCTGGAACTTGAGCTGGTGGTAGAGGTGAGGAGTAAGACTGTTGACTCAATCTAGTTCATCTTAGCTATTCTGTCACCTCTCATATTATTTTCCAGGGTACATGTGCTCTGCTGCATTGTCACCTTTTGAATTTTTTACACAGAATCACAGAAACATGGAATCGACCTCTTGAGGTTGCCTACTCCACCCTTTTCCCCTCAAGCAGGGACAGATACAGTAGGTTGCCCAGGACCATGCTCAACCAGTCATTGAATTATCTCACAAGATGCCGATTCTACAACTATTCTGGCAACGTATTTCTCTTTTTGGCCATCTATACAGTAAAAGATGTTGTCTTGTGTTGACAAGATAGAATTTCACGTACTTTAATTTGAATTATTTGTCTCTTTTTCTGCCACAAGATAAAGAATCTGGCTCCATCGCCTTAATTGCCTCTTATCAGGTAAGTGTGCTGTTCCTAATTCTCCCAGTTCCTTATTTGCTCACGCTTGTTTTGCAAAGAGCACCTCTACTACATTAAGAGGCAAACAGATCTGGAAAGAACAAAACTTGGTCTGAGTGGTGTTATACTAATAAGTCATGTAAAACCGGAACCAATTTGCACTGCCTACATCCATTATTCTGCTGATACAATATACAGATAATCTATCCCTAGATTTCTCAGACACATTCATATTTAATCATTAGCAAGAAGAGCAGCTATTGGTTGAGAGTTTTGGTTTAATTGTCATTTATCTTTAGTGTGTTGTACATCACAATAAATGTAAGCCCAGAAGCTAGTGTTGAATCATTTTGATTCATTGCATTAGGTAGCTTAAAAATGTGACATGCTGAAATGACAAAATACCAGATCTCTGTTGAAGATGTGAAATGCTTAGAATTACTTTTCTTTCGGAAAGAACATATCATTTTAGAAGAGGACTTGTGGAACAGAAATAGGATGATGGAGGATAAGACAAGCATCTTTCAAGGTCATAGACTGTCAAAGTCAACAAATTCAAACACAATCTCTAGAAGCAGGAGTTTTTGAAATATAAATACTACAGCTTGTTCTCAGAATCTCAGTATCTGTGTTATGTAACTCAAATCTTAGGAAAACCATCTTTTCAGACTAAATGCATAATTTCAGCCTTTTCAAACATTTTACACTACATCATATTTCACAACACTTAAATAAAGCAAACTCCAGTTTAGTGCATGGCTTTCCTGAGAAGGAAACTCACTTTTTTACCCCATAAATCTATGATCCTACAGAGACAGAATAAACTGTTTTTCAAACTCCTTTTCTCCAAGTTTGCCCAAAATTTCATCTTTAATGGCATTTCAAGTAGGGTTGTATGTATGGTTTTCATTGCACTTTGCCTTTTGTTATACAGATATATAATAATAAAGGGATCTATTTTATCTGAAATGGCATATACTGATATTGCAATTAGTACAAAAAGTTCACAACACCTTCCATTAAAAAAAAAATGACATAAATTTCAGTGCAATTATTTTCTTACTAACAGTGAACTGTGTACTTTCTCCACACAGAATAGCTCTACAGAATAGAATAGCTCTACAAGCATTTCCGTTTAAACTAATGGCTTACACCGCATCTTCCAACACACCAATTTCCACCTGTTTTAACAAAAACACAATGTCCCCATAACCTGCCCTCCAAGACACTGAAAGCAGAGGAAATTTTACACATACAACTGTGAAGGTGCTGTTGGGAACAAGGTGGAGGGAAGACCAAACTAAAGAATGAATCTTCCTAAACACAGAATGGTTAGGTTTGGAAGAGGGCACTGCTGGGGGCATGTAGTCCAACCTTCCTGCTCAAGCATGGTCTTCCTAAAGTGCATTGCACAGGATTGTGTTCAGGTGGTTCTTGCACACCTCCAGTGAGGGAGACTCCACAATATGTCTGGGCAAAATTTTGCCTTATATTCACATGGAACTTCTTGTGCATCAGTTTTTTCCTGTTGTCTCTTTTCCTATTGCTCGGCAGCACTGAGAAAAGCCTGAAATATTCACCTGCTCCAATTAGTTGAGCTGATGTAGTTTATGCCATTCATGAAAAATGTAGCATACTGAAAAGTAGGAAAAAATTGTTACCATATTTGTTAACAGGTATTTCACACTTTTCAAGGGTTTTCCATCAATTTGAGAATTGTAATAGGTCTTGCAGATGCTCTGTAACTTTGAAATTCTTTCTGAATCAGGTTTCATCAAAAACACATCAGGGCTATGTTGTAAAGAGCAACCTAAAGCTGGCAGAGATTAGTTAAAGAATTCTGGTGAAGAAAAGTTTTCTGCAGCAAGGTCTCAATTACTGAATTAATTTCAGCAGGATTGGATTAGCCCAAATTTTTAACATACCTGAATAAAATACAAAATTTACATACTTCTATGAGACATTCCCATAAAGAAAAGCAAAATTAACAGAACAAAAGAAAGGAAAAGATAAGAAAAATAAAATGAAAAGAGAGAAGACCTCTGCATACTTTTTACGATGCCAGATAATAAATAAATGCTTGGCATTTAAATGACATTTTGACAGACAAATCAGAAATTGACAAAAAATAGACAACTTGCAATATGACTTGAAGAAAGTTAAATGTATTACTCAGACTTTGCTATTCCAATTTTTTTTTATTTTTTCTTGAAAATGGATCTGGATGTTGTTTTCAAAAGAAATCTAGCATCTATTTTTCCTAGTTTGTTTTCTTTCTGCCTTTCAGAGATGTTACCTTTCATTAAAGAATAAAATCCCTGCTAGGTTCTTATAACAACATCTGAAAGAGTAATGTCTCTGTGTTAGTTTACTTGCCAAAAGAGTAGCGCAGAGAAAAAAACTCCACAGGCTGCTAATCAAAGTTTTAGAATTCACCTTCAAGGTGACTATGCTGGAGTAACTTTAAGGTCACTGCAAATGAAACAATTGATGGATGAGAAGTAATAACACAGACAATTTTTAGTTTCAAGTATCAGAATAACTCAAAATGTCCACACTTTAATTATTTTTGTCAAAACATTTATTTTAGGAGAAATCGCTTAACATCACTATTGTGAAATGTCAGAAGAAAGAGAAAACTCAAATACCTTTTCTTAAATGACATAACACTATTACATTTTTGAGTGCTATACTTCTAAAGTGGCCACTGAAAATTTATGTTAACTGTCCCTTAGCACAATTTAACTTTGCTCTATTTTATTAAACATTTATCTTCAACTGAGGAAAAAGATGATGAAAATGATGATGAAAGTTATATTGACTAAAAAATTAAATAAAATAGAATGTAATGGTAGTTAAAACCTCATTGGCAGTGTAATGTATAGTTTGATTTAAAAATATTCTTTTTGAAATATTTTATAATTTGTATAATGCTTCTACTGATTAATATAGCTTAATTAAGTTGAGTTGAATTGCATAGATATCAGGAAGATAGATCTGGTTGTAAAGAATTTCTCAGTTTGAAACAATGAAGGATAACTGGGGGAAAAAGGTATGAGAAAGTAAAAACCAATATATCATTTGTTTAAAGTACAGTTTAAATAATTTCATAGAGGAAGGATCAACAGCGTTTTTTCCTTAAGTCTGAGCTATCCATGTAGACTGTGTCATCAACAGCAGGAGAGGGTCACTTCCAGGTGAAAGATTCTCCCCATCCAATCATAGTGCCTAAGATAGTTGGGCTGAATACAGGTTGGGAAGTAATGTCTGTCTCCACAGGCAAAAGAAGCAGCTTTGATTCCCAGCCTGGACCAGGTGACTCACATTTGCAGACAGAGGTGATATAACTGACAACCTGAACTATATTTCAACACACTTACCTGGCAGAAATATTTTATGTCTTGATAAAGGCTCAGAAAATAAAAAGAAAATAAAACAATTCACAAAAAGTCTGATTGTCGTGATTTTACATATTGATGTTACCCAGAGTGATAAAAGAACACTCGAGCTCTGACGCAATGACATGGTTACAGAATTTTAGTGAACTTTGTTCTTGAAATCACTCAAAGAAGTATCAACAGGGCAGAATAACATTGCTGGTACTCTGACATTTTGTACAGCTCACTGTCTAATTGATAGCATTGGAAGATGCACTAGAATGTGATGGTTATAAAATGTGATATAAGAAAAATATTAAAAGAAAATTGAAGACTAAATTTAGCAATTATCAGAAAAAAAAGGAAGTTGAAAAATTCAGATCTGAGTTACAGCAAGTGACTACACAAAATTAACTGAATTATTTGATGTGTACAAACTTCACTCTGCCCTTCTGTGGAGGGAGTCTATATTATCAGTTTGTGTGCACAGAGTTTTATTCTGAAACAATCTCCATAAAATATATGGTAATGAATGAACATCTCAGACTCAGAATTAAATATGTGAACTTAGTGTGTGATACAGCTTATTTTGACTGAGTAGCATTCTTTTATATGAAAGCTGAAAATATTTGGATCAGAGTAATAACTAAAATCCAGATCATATAACAACAGACAACTGGAAATTTACTTTTTTTTGTTACTTTGCTTTATATTGTCTACAGAAAATTGAGTAGATGCATATCTCGTATTCCACCATTAAGTACTTTTTAATGATGGCTTCAGAATGCAAATCAACTTTAACTAAAACTAGCCTTATTTTCTCATACACAGATCTGTTTTCTCAGAATTGTCCCATGATTTGCCCAGTCCTCACTGTTCAAGACTTCTAGTGCGGATTTAATTTATTATATTTCTAGGGATCTACTATATAAATAACTATACTTAATCGACATTTTCTCTGGGCCTGTATTGTAGGCAAAGAAAAAGAGGAGGCATTCTTTAGGGCATGATTTTTGAAATGTATTCTAAATATTTACTTTTAAATTAGATGAATAATTCTTTCCAAATACCTTTTTCTTTTTTTTTTTTTCTTTTTTCTCTCTTGTAAGTTACAAGGAGAATCTGAATGACTATTCCAAAAATATCTATGTTTCAGATATATAAGTCTTCAGTGACTCAATTAATTAAAAATCTAACCACTGGGATGGCTGAAAATAGAACACAAAACTTTTCAGGTTCATGGGCCAACATTTCTGCCATGACATTATGCTGAGGTTTATGCAGTCATTGTCTACAGTTCACCTATCATAAAGGAGGAAATAGAATATGAAATACTCAGGGAACATTCACTCTTCATTTACAGTTTGAAGAACATTTACCAAGTCAGCTAAATCCAGTCTCATAACAGAGACAAGAATACAAATACAAAAACAAGAGTTTTCCATAAAGACCCAAGAAAAGGAGAAAATGAAAATACAGCTCCTTACCTACTCCATACTCTTCCAAGAGTGTATTTATACTTTAGAAGGAGCAAAAAGTGAAACTCCTAGTGACATTATACTGGTGCTGAGGTAATGCCTGATAGAGTTTGGATTTGTTTTATTTTTGCTTTGTTCATCATGCTAGTGGAAGAATAAATAATACCAGCTTTTTACCTTCTCAAAAAGGTTCTGCACATTAATTATTCAGACACACTGAAGTAAAATATGGCATTAATAACTGATATAAACTTTCTAAAGATGATGAGTTTCCCCTGAGATTTTTTTGAGAAATCAAGCTCATTTGATGAGAAGAAAAAACAGTCACGGATCAGAAGATAGTTAAGAAGTGGGAAACAAAGAGTAGAAATTAATTATTATTCTTCAACAGGGTGAAGGTTAACATATCAGGAGCACTTAAACTGTACTGCAAAAGAATTTTAATAGTCCTCTAAAAGTGAACAGCAGGCAGGTAACAAAATTGCATGGGAGTGTTGAACAATAAATATCTTTCTGGCCTAAGTATACTAATAGAAAATACTTCCACATGTGGAGTTGTAACAATCCAGTGCCAGGGAAAACATTTCCCCCTGGAAAAACAGACAACATTCTACTGACATAAAGACGTCCTTTAAGAATGTAAGTTATTTTGCTTTTGAACAGAAGTGATCCTCTCCTCTCAAAAAAAAAAAAAAAAAAAAAAAAAAAAAAAAATCCTTCCCTACTCTGGAAAGTTTTAAAGCAGAATATCTACATCCAAGTACAGAGGATTATGTTTACTTCAGATATTTCTATAACTGACAAACTGTTAACTGTTTAGGTGTGGACAAATCTTAAAATAGTTTATAAAGCAGACAGAGAAATTTAAAAAAGTATTACATATAGCCTTACTGTCTTTGTATAACATCATGAAGTTTCAGAAACAATGTTGGGAAAGATTACAGCACTTGGGTTCTTTATAATGATTTTCTAGGTAGTTAGTGCATTGTCTTCTCTTTGGAACATGCTTGTATAGCTAGTCTGCAAAGAAGCTATCTAAATAGAAGATACACAAGAAGTGGGTTGTGCTGCAATTCTGGGTTTTTTACATTGGAATTTCAACATTGAAAAATTGTATTCCTTTAGAAATATGTTTGCATATTTTATAATATAATGTAGAATGTTTAAAAAATTGTTTCTACTTTGACTAAATGTTAATAAGCAACATTCAGGACTCACCTCACTGCTATATGATATAATTTAATTCAAGCACCGGTTAATACACAAATATGAAAATAGATCCTTCATTTGGATGTGAATTGCAGCAGATAATTCTACATAAGTTTTGAGACATAATCTCACTAAAGGTCATTTAAAAAAAGTATTGTTACTTCAAACAAATAGTACTGTAAACTTTCTGAAGATTTCTGATGATCAGAGAGAAGATACTGTTTTAGATAGGCCACCACCGTCTGCATGTTTCCTTCCTGGTAACTAAGGTATGTAATTTTCTTTTAGGCACACAAGATATAGTTGATCATTTCACAGTTATTGATTAACACCTCAAAGCCATCTTTGTGCATATCAGTGGTAGATAAGAAGTGAAAGAAAAGGAACAAAACAGGATAATAGCCAAATTGACCCACAGCCAGAGACAGCAGAGAAGTTGCTGCAGTCTGCTGAGAAAACCTGATGTTCATGCAGAGTTGCACACACAGGTACAGGAACGCCTACAATTACCCACAAAAGAAAGTACTGGAAATAAATTTTAAATATATTTCAGATTTTTTAAAATGAGGAATAAATAGTAGTATCACTGACATTGAATTGATGTTGAAGTAACCACGTACAAAAGAACACATGGTCAAAATTAACACCTGAAGTTAAATAATCAGATAATAGTAATACTATTTAATTAACGTACTATGTATAGGATAACAGTATGCTGTTTATAAGATAGAATAAAACTGCTATATTCTTGCTTGACTAGTGTTTTTCCTAACAATCTTTTTCAGACATTAAAAAAAGATTTTTTTTGTGGAGAACCTTGTTCTTTTTGTTTACACTAGAACTTTCAAATTGATTCCTAATGCTGTTTTATAGATGCCAAAGCTTCTTTCTTTCAAAAGTATTTAAACGATATCACTTTAAAACTAACAAACTCCAAGTCTTTAACCTTGCGCTTAAATGTGTTATTACTTCTAGTTAGTTTCATTTTAAAGTGAAGATTCAAAGAACAGTAAAAATTAAACTGGAGTCTGAAATTATGACGGATCAGTAATTTCTTCATATATGGGTATATGAATTTATGCTTGTATGTATAAAAGTCTAAAGGAATAATTTGTACATATAACACTTGAAAAAATTCGTCTGGGAACTGAAAAGCAAACTGCATTAATTTGTATTGCTTTGTTTGCACTTCAGCACAGCAGAAGAAATTGGTTCACTTCACAGCTGCCATTTTAGTACAGACATTTTTCTAGTGTAGAATTTCCCTTTAAAGGTTATCTCAAAACACTTATCAACATCCAATAGACAGTTGCACAAGTGTAATGCTGTAATTGGAAATCATTTTCTCACACTCCCATGTTGCTGAAATACTCGGTTAATTGATACTGTTTATAAAAGCATCTGTAATGAAGAGTACTGTATTTCCATGCAATAAACCGGATTCATTAGTGTGTTGCTAAACACCGTGGTTTTGAAGAATGGATAAGAAGCTGCAAGAACAAAGTACTTTCCCAGTTCTTGCTTCATTAAACAGTTTGAAGGACTTTTCCAAAGGGCACAGCCTTGAATGCGTAGGTTATCTCAACTAAACCTCTGCACTGAAGAACCTACTTCATTGGGAGAGACCCCTCCATGTCTGTATGTGAATGATAAAAAAAGAACAAAAGATTCAGCTCTTTCAAACCAAAGGCATTCATTGAATCCAGGTTCTGTATGGAGGCAGACTTTACGATGCTTGAACCACAACAAAACAGTAAGGAAATAATTTACTCTAGTGTTACCAGCTTGGAGAGTGAAAGCTCTCCTGTTTGAGGGAGGGTTGTTTTGAAAGCAGATAAATCAAGTTAATTAGTCGTGTATATATCACAGACCATGAAATAGGCCTTCAGGATTTTAAAGTATCAGCCTAATACTGTGAACATGCAAAATGCATTCTACATTTGCTTCTATTATAATATTTTTTTAAGAAACTGAATGAAATGAAATGAAATGTAATGAAATGTAATGAAATGAAATGAAATGAAATGAAATGAAATGAAATGAAATGATGAAATGAAATAGGCATGTGATTGAGGGACAACATAATAACCTCTAAGAGCAAATCCCTACACAGAAGACTTTTACTTTAACAAAGTATTATTACTGAGGCTTTCAAAATGATCCTAAGCTTTCTGCAAGTAGCAAAAGCAAGGAGAGCAAAAATACACAGTCAGTCTTTGCCAATAATAAGCTTGACGAAGGTAATTCATCTAATAAGGCTCTTTGATCTCATCAGCACTGGGGGAGAGTTAATGACAAACATGAGTAAGTTTCAACAGCAGATACTGATATTACAGATGCAAAGTTCAAGTCTGCCTCTGTTCATCCTCTGAAGTATGTGATTCCAGAAGAAGAAAAAGAGTAAAATAGAGATTCACGTGTAACTCAAAAAAATTAGTATTTTTAAATGGTCAGTAAATATAAGCAATGCTTAAGGATTTGTCTTCCTCTCTTAACATATGTTAGGGTCGCAGGATTTTGCAGTGGATCTGATTTACAAACTCAATTATTATTATTATTATCATTATTAATAACAATAACAATAATAATGATAATAATAAGAAGAAGAAGCTTCCTTGCCAGATTTGTTGTGGAGAAGAGGTTAATGTCCATGTTTAAATGTTTGTGTGAGAGCTTCTCTCTCCTTAGCCCAAAAGCTTTTAAAATCAATTCTTTTCAGTCCGCTTTAACAAAGGGATAGAGGTCTCAAGCAAGCTCATTATGTTGAGTTTTCTGCAAACTGACAAACTGCTATTAAAAAATGAAGGTGTCTCAGATGAGGGAAAACCAGTGCCATGAGCACACATATTAGACCCTGGAAAATCTATATCACATCCGGAAATGGAGGAGAATCCTTAAAAATGTCCCACAAATGAGATAGGGTTAGCATCTTTTTGGGCATCAACAAGTTACTGACAGACAAGTCCTGCATTTGTCATACTAGTGCAATATTTTATTTTGTTATTTTTATGGCAATAATCACTAAACGGGAAAAAACCTCAGAAATTTTAAGCGTAAGTGTTGCTTTCAGTTTTCTTGCTTGTGAGTGTTTGGATCTTGCAGTGCAGTTTTCTCACCGAGCTTCAAGAAAACAATGTATATTTTTAGAATGTTTACATTCTTCTCCTCTGGGAGGAGAAAAATGATTGATGGTGATGTTCACCATCCAGGTCAAAGAGGTGGTGACCTGTGTAGCCAATCCCTGGCCTTCGGTACAAAATCTATATAAGAGAATAGAGTCAGATAATAAAGGAGAGAAAGAGAAGAGAAGCTTTCCCTGGACCTGCTGCAGCCTGCCTCGTTCTTTGTGTCTCCGTGAGACACACAGGCACATAAAACTGCAATTACATGCACAGGAAGATGCAAAAAAAAAAAAAAAAAAAAAAAAAAAACAAAAAAAAAAAAAAAAC
>VXBB01017307.1:30832-50743 GCA_013399915.1 Illadopsis cleaveri
AGAAAATATATAAAAAAATTCTTTTTTTTTTTTTTTTTTTTTTTTTTTTTTTCTTCCCCCAGTGTGCTTGTATATGGCTTCCTGTGCTTTGAGGACAGGAAGCACCATGGTGAATGGACATTCACCAACACCTTGGAGTGGTGAATGTCCATTATTTTACATTTTTCCATTGTTATTTTCTTTTAAAAGCATTAAAACATTGTATGCTTATTATTTTTCTCCCTATTTCTTTGTTTCTCTTTCTCTGTTTATCCAACCTCAAGAACAATGCAGCTGGGAAAGCTCTCAAGATTTTAAAAGACATATCATTAATTGTAGTCTCTCTGGTTCCTATACACCTGAAGAGAGGTTATTTTAATTTTTTTGTGTGTTTTAATTCTGAATGTCTATTTTTCAATGTGTGGTGTTACTGAGTATAATAAAAACCTGGGGCTTGTGTGTACTGAAATGAATTACATCTAACTATATAGCCTTGACTTGCTAGCTATACAGCTACTTGCCTTGACTTTCAAATACAGATTTGTGATATATGCATACATACCACTGAGAGTCGGACAAATGATAGCAAAGCTATCCTAAAGTCCTGTGGGATTGACTGGGAGCTCCAACAACCTTCTCAACTGGCCACCGAGTTACTGTACATATGTGAGATCTCTCCTATGGAGAATTCAATATGAATTTATTTTTTACTTTCAATTGTCTCCCTACTGACAGATTTTCATGTTCAACTCAAAAATGGTTGCCCTAAATAAACGTAAAGGTTTTAGGTCACTCTTTCCTGGAGAGCTTTAAATACAAGAACAAAAACCTTTGAATTGAAACTTGACTTTAAATGAGAAGGAGTGTGGAATGGCCTTGTGTTATACTATGTTCATGGGAAACCGTATTACCTGCTTTTGATAAGGAGGTTACATTGAGACCAAAGAGATCAATATCAACATTATAGTTGAAGGTTCATATGTAGCCAACGTGCCTTAGGAAATTGAAGGAAATATTTTTGTGTGAGAGAGGATCCTTGGTTGTCCATATGGAGATTACAGACTAAGGTACAATTCAACTAACTTTAGGTATCCCAAACTTTTATGTCCAGGTTGGACCTATTTGCTCAAGATTTGTTTATATTGAGCAAAGAATGAGAAGTATTCTTAGGCTTAGTTTGCTTTACCTCTCTTAGATGTTCTTACCATGAGAACTTCAGGGGGACATGTCACTCAAAAAGTTTTTAGTTCTCTCCCTAAGAAACTTTTGATGATTATGTTGGGCCACGATACCAACCTCAAAGATGCTGGAGTAAGATCTTCCATAATGATCAGT
This sequence comes from Illadopsis cleaveri, assembly GCA_013399915.1. NCBI lineage: Eukaryota > Metazoa > Chordata > Aves > Passeriformes > Timaliidae > Illadopsis > Illadopsis cleaveri. Next base: position 32,147 of record VXBB01017307.1, read on the forward strand.
CATAAATATGCCATTCTCATTTCTATTTTATAATTTGTTTTCTTGAGAGTTGCATGTATGAAGATCTACATATAAATCTCTGTGAGACATAGCATGGACATGGGAGCTGACCTAGAATATCTAGCAATGTCAACATTGAGCTAATAAATGCTTATGAGTAATTGTTTATGTGGAGAACAGATATATAATAGACACTCTGCCTGGTTGTTGCAGATGGACGAAGATATATTCATCATATATTCGTGCAGAATCTCTATCACTTCTTCCACAAGATGATTTCTATCTGAAGACTGGCAAAATACCAACAGAATTATCTCTGAGTTCAGATAAAGTGAATACACTCAAAGGATTTTATTGCAAATGAACTTTTGAGGCATTAATGCAAAGACGAGAAGAGAATAGTTATGGTGTCTTCAGTTGTTTGTTTATCTCTTTCATACTGAAATTATGACAGCTGTCTGGGAACTTTCCACTGGGAAATGTACGTTTAACAACATTTCAAATGTTCCACCAAAACATGTCAAATTCTTCTAATTTCCCAACTGGATTCAGGAAGATTTCTTAGGAAAAGTCTGGTTCATTAACCTCCGGTTTCCAGATTCCTTCCTCCATGGGCAGTCCCCATGGCAAACTCCTGCAATGCTGGTAACCTGGGGAGGCCAAAGAGCACTGCCTTCAGTGGTCCTCTGCTGTACACACAGTCCTCAGCAGCGCTGAGTACTCAGTACCTCAGTACCTCAGTACAGTACCTCAGCACCTCAGTACAGTACCTCAGCTTGCCTTGCAGCTCCTGGAGTTCCCAGCCTACTGGCCACATGGCAGAAATCCTGGCAGAAGAACAGCTTAGGTTTGAGGAAGATTGGAAAGTTGTACTAGGAAAAAAAAAAGAAAAAAAAGGGAAGTAAACTATTTTGCCTAAAAGAAAGGTACCCAAGCATTGCTTTTCAAGGACAAATATCTGTGTGGTGCTTAAATGCTCTACTGTAATGGGTATGAGCAGCCAGCTATTTAGCAGTATGATTTAGGACAGTAAAAGGCTATTTGAACAACCTTCTGTTGGTTACAGTGAGGAAAAGCTGAGTCCTGGCACCTGTATTTTGCACTTTTGTGAGATAGCTCTTTTCCTGTTTATGATCCTGGTCTGATTAGGGAAAAGTTGCATGCTTAATGGTTTAATCAGTTCAAAATGATGAGCAATTCATTGCAGATTTGGCTCATTTTGAATGGAACTTTTTAGAACTGTGGAAGCTGACTTTCAGGGAGAGAAAACACTGGTAGAGATATTTGCTAAGACCTAAGTAAGGATCTACTGCAGGCTTCAACAGCTTACTCAGCCCTGCTATAGCTGGAAAAGATGTACATTTACAGCCAGCAGGAGGTCTTCTACAGCAGTACAGTTGGATCACCACTGCAGAGGGTGGCATTGCAGCAATTTAGTCAAACTGGCATAGTTAAAGTAGTACAAATGAATGTATTTGTGGTGCTCAAAGGGCACCCTAATGCTAATTTCGGGCAAGTTCTAGGAAGACTCAGCAGAAGTTAGAAGAAAGTAACACACCTGCAGAGTCAGTGCAGCAGTCAGGATTCAGTGTAGCTGAAAAATGTCAGGGAGGTGCACCAGACAGAATGGGGAAGAGTGGCTAAATAAAATGCTAAGAGAAAGAAGACAGGTCTTTTCTGGAAAGGTCAGGAAGCTAAGAATAAACTAGGGTTTTTGTGAAAAGGAAAACAAGGTTAGGAAAATTGGTGTGAAGAAAAAAGGATGAAGGGCTAAGAAAGCATACGCTATTCCCCAGTTTCTTCACAGACCATATTTTGTACTGTACACATATTATAGCTCTACTTGAAATAGTTCCCTGGAGGTTGGGTTGAAAATGAAGATATATGTTTCGAGGCAAAATAAATATGAAATATTATTGCTTTGTCAATGAAAGCAAACATCTTAATTAGATTGCAAACAACCTAAAAAAAAAAAAAGATTAATTAAACATTTACTTCTTTTTTTAGTGACATCTGTGTAAAATATGAGCGCAGATTAATCCAATTACAAGCACTTTCAAATTATTGGTCTGAGCTGTTAATGAAATAGGATGCATAATTTTCATACTATAAAGGAGTGTTGTCACGGTGGTCTCCATCCTTTTACTTTAATATCTCCTGTGTAATGATAAACAAAGATCCAACGACGACACTGGCACTGCTGAAACGTACAATATGGGTGTCTAATATAATTATAATTAACAGTTTCCATTCATTTGCAAGATATACCCTGATGGCATTGCTCAAGAGAGGAGGAGCATTAGTGGTAATTATGCTTTGACTTTGTAATGTTGGATTGAAGTGATGGTTTCTGACAAAACCAGAAATGAGTGGTTGCTTTGACTAGTGTAACAACACTGCCATCTAACTGCTCCTACAGAGAACCACCAGTTGTCAATAGGGAAAAATACCTCAGGCTCACGAACCTAGAGAGTCCTTGTATTTTTTATGGTGGCTGCATGAGGGTAGTCTCTCTCCTTTTAAAATAAGAAATTAGCTGATTTTTCTTTTCAAGTAGTAATATTAAACCTTTGTTCTTCTTCTGGATTTGACTATAAGAACTGAAATTTAGCTTATCTTTGAATGACAGAGGGGGAATTTAAAACTGTAATGGAAATGTATTTGGCTTTGGAAATTTGGGTTTGTTTAGGGATGAGAAAAACACACAAAGCAGCGTGTGTGTTAGAGGGCAGTAAAAAGCCCAAGATAGCAAAAAAGACTGCAGCATCACAGGAATGTCTACATCCAATCACACACTTAGACTGTCAGTTTCTACGTTGTGCCTAACAAATGCTCCAGAAAAACATTGAAGAAAACTTAAAATAGAAAACGGTAAATAATTAAGGCAATGACAGTATCAGTCTATTAGGTTTTGTCTTTATGCTACCTCGAGTTGATTAAGATGATCTAATTATTACTGTTTTTTCATGTCCTTGTAACACTGCTGTTTCTGAAAGTAAGTTGCACCATCAAACAGGAGACTGGGTACAAAAGTATTTTACTTCTTTGCTCTTAATCGGATGTCCTTCAAGCCTATTGGATGCTGGATTTTTTTCCTGCAGCTAGTGTCAGGGCTTCAAATAGTTCTTAAATTGCTCTATTTTCTTTTTTTTCCTTTTGTTTTTCAGTGACTTCTCTTATTATTTTTAGTTATTTAACTTTTCTTCTCCAGATATTCTTACTGTGTTTTGAGTTATTTTAATTTTTTTTCTTTTTTTCTTTTTTTTTTTTCTTTATGTCGTTTTTTTAAAGATAATGTAGCCTAATCAAAATACATGTTCCTATCAGATCAGGTAAAATCACTGTATTCTTTACATCTTTGTTTTGTTGTTTTGTTGTTCAGTTAGCTGTCGTGCAACTAAGTAGAAGACAATTTCAAGTGAATCCAAAGATATGGGAGCTAAGACTGAAAGACCTACAGGTAAAGATCTAGGAGCAAGAGGCTTAGAAGAAAAACAAAATGAAAATCAAAAGTCAGTGGGGTTTAAGATCTTAAAACACTTAAAAGAAATCTGCTGATGTCTAGCTATAGCTCTCTCAACAGGAATGTTCAAAATAAAACACACATGCAGACCAGAGTTTTCTATCTTCAGTTTTCAGAGTATGACAAGGATGCTGAAAATCAAGATTCTGTTAAGGAGCTCTCTGTCCTTTAAAACTCTCATCATATAGAGAGGGAGAATGCAGATTCTCTTTCTCTGCCTGCTATAGCTTTGCAATGTCTCACTCAAAACCCTGATAAAAGAGAGAGAAAAACAAGTACTTAAGCCGAATTATATATTATTGGATTTTACTCAGGTAGGAAAGGCAACGTTAAAACACATATAGATTTTCTTCAGGAATGTTCATTATGGTCACTTTCCAGAAGGCTGAAAATGCCACATGGATAATAAGCTATCAACAGGCTCTTTGAGAGACAAAGTACATCTTTCAGCAGAACACATTTTTTCCAAGGTTATCTGCTCAGGACTTAATGAGAAGTAATATGTAATTTAGAACCACGAACATGGTTTCATCTAGTTTCACCCATGACAAACAACGTAGTAGCATAGTCACCATGGAGATACCTTTTTCTGCTTTCTGTTTGCAGCATGTTCTCTGTCTGCACTAGCTGCTTCAGAAGAGTTGATGGAGCTGGCTAAGTTTATGGAAGTTTATGATTGCCACCTGGTGGCTAGTAATGAAAATCAATTAGTTTTTGGAAGCTCTGATTCAGATAATATCCTGAGGAAAAGCCAGCTGAAATTACGCAGAGAAATGCATGCAGAATTGTCATTCATTCTTTTCCTCACATTTCATTGTTTTAAAGAACATTTAGATGGGAAAAAACCCCAATACATTGAACACATGACCTGAGCATCGCACAGTCAATATGCCATTCACAACGGGGTCCCTGAATTACCTTCAGTCATCACACATGTGTGGATTTTTCTTAATGGCTGGTGTTCATTTGGAATTAAACTTATTTATAAAAAGCAACACTGTTTATACACAATCAAAACGGACAACAAACCTCTGCAAAGTTCTTTTCCTGCATTTGTTCTTTGTCTTACATTTATGATTTGATTCTAGACAAATTACTGCTATGGAAATAACAATCAGAGCAAGCAAAGTGAATATGTTGTCATGTTTTGAAATTCTGGATTACAAATCTCCCTTCTGGCTTTTGATGAACTCAGTATCATTGACTATTCAGGCTTACTATAATGAAAAATTCACCAGCAAATACCCAACTATTTCAAGAAACAGGCTAATGGGAGTAAACAGAAAATTAAATTCATGATCCTGGGATCACTACACCATTTGAAAATAGAACTGGCTGCAATTTTCTCTTCAATGATTAAAAAAGTATTCAAATTTAAAGAAAAGTTGTGAGTGCAAAGTAAAATGTTGGGATATGGAAATCCTGTGCCTCATTATGGATGGAACATCTGACTCTGCCTTCCTTTTCTCTGGGCCAGGTGTCCTGAGCAGCCACATCCCTGGAAGATCGCCTTTTGGAAAAAGAAGGTAATGAGTCATGAAGTCCCTGGATGTGATGGATGAGGTGAAATGTATTACAGCAAAAACTTGGAGAAGAAATAGGATATGAAGGAAGAAAATTTATCTGCCCTCTTGACTATTTCGTTCTTGTTCCCAGGCTCTCCTTTTCTGTGCCCATTAAGTTGAAACTGGAAATATGTCATACATGGTGGCAAAAGAAGACAAAGAGCAATGCAACTGTGCCCATCAGCCTAAAAGGACACTTGCAGAAAGGAAGCAGATCTCAGTCACAGAAAGAAATTAAACCACCATCACGTACGTGCTGCATACATTTAAACTGCTTAACTGGAAAAAAAAAAAAAAGAGAGTGTGCAGTAATACAAGGAGGGCAAGAGGAAAGAAGATGAAAAAGAGAAAAGAATTAACTCACTACTACTACCACCTCCAATATCGACATATTGCTAAAACTCCTTCATTTCAATTCTATCCTTGGGCATTTGGAGAGGACATACCTCACATAAAGAATGAAATTACATTTGATATTCTTGCTTATATTTTCCCTTCAGTGTTGAATATGGTGTATAAATCCTGGGGAGTAAATTATTGCAAAAAAGTAGAATTTTTACAAATATGGAGAGTGAGGGAAATTTGCATTTCCTCTGACTAACTTAAACAGTTTTCTGGGTATGTTTATATTAAATGAAGATCTTTCTTTTTCCTCATATTATATAGCTCATGTTTATCTGACCCAGAGTTGATAATAGGTGTCAGCTAGGCAATGCAAGCCTCAATTTGTATTATATTTATTTGTTTATTTAATTTATTGTACATGTAATGGATAGATTAATGCATTTTACTTAGAGAAGAAATTTATTTATTCTGTTTTGAAATTTGATATTTCAGGAACACCTCTTAAAAAGTTAAATGAGGTCTGAATTATCAAGGAGATAGGGCATCAACACCTAAATGGGAACTTTTATTTCCAGAAAATAAGAGTAGAGGTTGTTTAGCTCTATCTCTTTGATTCAATTGCACACAATACAGGACCTGGCAGAGAAATTAAATTTTAAGTTTCTAAATGTTAAACATTAGAAAGAAAGAGACCTTTCAGACCATATGGAACATTTGTTTCATATCCATCTTTGCTTTAATAAAATACTGTGCAAGTTCAAAGGCAGGATAGATCGGTGTTATTGCTGAACTTAGTGCTCTGGCTGAAGAAAAATTCATAACTGCTTTCTTATGGGTACATTTTACCCCAAATTCTGTTCTACTAGAAGGTACAGTATCAACATCCATGACACCTCATGTAATAGTGGTACAGAAAAAACTCACCCCAAACCCCATGGAGCTAACACAATCTCGAAAGCCTCCATAGAGCAGCTCTGGAAGTACTTCTTGCCTGTAGCAAGATTCCTCCTGCTGCATAAACCAGCCCCTTGGGTAACCAAAAAATTGCATACATCTGTGTGTAGAAATTCACAATATTAATGAAGCCAAGAACTACATACTGGTGTGGTGAGGACTAAAACTTAGAGAATTACTTATTGCAGGCAGTAATAAGTCACAGTCCCTTTGATCCTATGGTGTTCCATCAAATGGAGTGGGAATAACTGTGCAACTGGATTTAGGACCTGGAGGCTTTGAGCTGTATGGATGACTCAGTACCAAACCAGCCATGGTCCCAGTTTCCTTCCATTCCCCTAAATCTCCAGGCTTTGTAAGTCACATGAGTCTAAACTGATTTTGACGTGATGTATCCTTTGATATTTCAAAACATTTGGGGTTTGGATTCAGTTCTTAATACACATTTTAATCTTTTTGCAAGGCTGATTTTTACTGCTCTGTGTGGAAGACCTGAATTTTTGCAATGTTATTACAATCATAAGACACTTGACTTAATTGCGTAATTATATATTATTTTGACAAAGTAGGAATACATAATATTCCTAACATATATCTAGTGATAGAAATAAAAGATATATTTGATTTGGAGCTGACACTGGATATAATGGTAGGCATAATAAACTTAATATTGACAAGAAAGGTGTATTTCTTGTACCATATAATTTGGATCATTTAAAGTAAGTTTATTGAGATTCTTCACTATTGGAAAAACACAGTTATGGCATTACAATAGATTTGCTGTATTCTATAACTGGTTGTTAGTTTTCTTTTTTTACAAATACTAATTTTTGGCTTCCTCAGAAAAAAAGGACTAGTACACTCATTTGGGAATGATATTTTTAAAGTAAATAAACAGCTTTAATATATATATATATCTGTGAGTGTAATCTCAGAGCAGCATATCATCAAGGGCAAAAGGATTGGTCACCTTACAAAGAAATTTTCCAGAGTAGCCTGCAAAATTAGTTTCAGTAGTATGATGAGGATGTTTTAAAAGAGGGGCAGAAAAACCCCTTGAACACAACTCTGAAATAACATACTCCTCAAAATTAAAAATAATTTTTGTATGACAAAAATCTTAAATTCTTGAATCAACTTCTGGTTTGTTTGAAAAATTTGGCTGCCACTTTTAATTTTGTTCTTCACTTTTAGATTCTCACTTGTTAGAGTACTAGACACAGGTTACACATTGTATTTTTTTATTGTTACATACCCTGTGTGATTAAATTTCATAAAGGATTGTGTGCCTATGACTAGTATCTCTCCTAGTTTCTGAGTACATGTACCTGCAGTACATTCAGTTGTACCTCTTTTTAGCTATTTTTGCAACATTTATGCTCTTTTTAATTTAAGCTTTCTTTCATTTAAGCTTTTCTCCTGGTAGCTTCCTAAACTATTTTGAGGAAGCCAAGGCTTCTCTGAAGTATCTGAGGAATAGCATAAGTAAAGTAAAATGCTTAATTTTCTATATTGCTCTGTTTTAATTTTCCTTGAGGAAAAATATAATTCCTCATGATCTTTGTTAAATCACTATTAGATTAAAATAAGGTGAAGTAGTCTATGCATTTGACAAGAAGAGATGCATTCTGGTTCTGGAAAAATAAAGATACCTAAGAGTGTAAATCTCTCAAGTCATTGAAACTCAAGGCAAGGACGAGGGGAACAAAGTCCCACTCAAGATCAGATTCAAAAGCACCTGAGGAACCTTACACAAACAGATGCCTCCTAGGGTCCTGAGGGAATTAACTCATGTAGTTGCCACTCTCCATGAAATTTGAAAAGCCATGGCCATCAGGCAAAGTCCCTGCGGCTGGAAAAAGGGAAAGAGCACAGCCATTTTTAAACAGGGTAAAAAAGGAGGACCCTGTGAACCACTAACCAATTATTCTCACTTTTGAACCTGGTAAAATAATGGAACTGATCCTCTTGGAAGTTATTTTAAGGCATGTGGAAGACAGGGAGATGATTTGAGACAGTCAACATGGCTTAACCAATACAAATCATCCTGATTAATCTAGTGGCCTTTTGTGATGCAGTGCCTGCATCGGTGGACAAAACAAGAGCTACAAATGCCATCTACCTGAACTTCTGTAAGGCCTTTGAAATGGTCCCATACAACATCCTTGGTGCTACATTGGAGAGACATGTGTTTGATGGATGAACTGTAGAATGGATAAAGAATTAGCTGGACAGCCATGTCTGAAGTCTTATGATCAGTAACTAAATGTCCAAGAGGAAAGCAGTGGCATGTGGTGTCCCTCTGGGGCCTGTAATCCCTTTAGATGCAGTAGGATTGAGCAAACCCTCAGCAAGGTTGTGCCTGATACCAAGTTGAGTGGTGAAATATGCTTGAGGGAAGAGATTTCAAGAAGAACCTGATGACCTTGAGTGGTGGCCATCATTCAGTTAAACAAGGCCAAGTGCAAGATCCTACACCTGGGTTGGGACAATCCTCAATGCCAATACAGATTGGTGGATGCACAAATTGAGAGCAGCCAAACAGAAAAATACTTAGGGACATCAGTGGATGAACAATTGTACATGAGCCAGCAGTGGGCCCTTGCAACCTAGAAAGCAAATCCTTTCCTGGGCTGCATCAAAAGAAGCATGATAGGCAGGATGAAGGCCTGCTCTGTTCTTGTGAATGTTACATGGAGTATTGCATCCAGTCCTGGGGTCCCCAGTACCAGATAGAGTGTACCAAAGAAGGACTACAAAAATGGTCAGAGGGCTGGAACATCTCTCCTACGATGTTAGGATGAGAGAGTTGTGGTTGTTCAGACTGGAGAAGACTGTGGATCCTTTCAAAGTATAAAGACGGCTTAGCAAGACAGAGATACTGAAGCAACACTACAAGGGGAATAGTTTTAAACTGAAAGAAGGTAGGTATAGATTGCACATAAGAAAGACTTTTCTTTCTATGATGAGGATGGTGAGAAATGGAAACAGGTTGCTTTAACAAGTTATGGAAATCCCATCTGCGGAAGTATTCAAGTCCAGGCTGGACAGAGCTCTGAGCCACTTGGTTTAGTGAAAGCTATCCCTGCCCATGCCAGGAGCATTGGAACTAGATGATCTTTGAATGTCTCTTTCAACCTAAATTGTTTTACAGTTCTATGATTCGACAAAATGCTCAAGGTATATTAAACAGTAGGCCATATTAAACAACTGGGCATGGAAGAGGACTAGATAAGTTAAGTGCATAAGAATGAAGGCTTGAAAAAATCTTTGCTTGCTTGGTTTGGTAAATACATTTACTTTTGAAGAATATCATCCATCATTTTCAGTATAGAGCATAGACTAATATAATCTAGTGAGGTTTTATTAAGAAAAACAGAGCAATCCCACCATAAACTAAAAAAGATGAAAAATATGTTATAAAGAAAAAATAAACCAAGAGGGTTCTTGAAGTAAAATTACACATATCAAATGCTTAATGAGTTTTACTTTGTTTTACACATGCTCTGTTTCATTTTTCTCATCTCCATGTGAAAATGGCCAGCCAGAGAAAATATTTCATTCTGTGCACCAAATCGTTTTATTAAAATAGGAATCACACTTATCCGACATTCACTTTATGCCTGATGATGTTGCATACCTAGAATGAAACGTCAATATCCTTGCAGTAGAGGATACCTGGACCATGGGTTTGAAACAAAGTGTAGTCCTCATATCTCCATCTAGGAAGCCTGATGAAAAACTGGCATTGCTGGACCTCAGATTTTTATGTACTGAATCAGAGAAATTGGACTCCTTTGCAACATCAGATGCTATTCATTGTAAGAAAAATCTGGTTTCAACACAGACATTGTGACATGCAAAAGGAGTTTGTATGTTGTGGAAACTGTTTGTACTCTTTATGTTAAAATAGAATAGTTGTAGGGGACTTCATTTACCCACTGTAGGTACCTACCTTTGTGAAAAGGTGGCTAGGGCAAAAGGTAGGTGGCTGTGAAGGTGTGAGTAGCAATCTTAGGTTACATATTTGTGAGGAAACTGTGAGACATTTGGTTTATTTCCTCACTATATTTACAGCTCATATTGTTACAAATAACTTTTTATTTTCATCTTTGATTTACTGCAATACCTTAAACTGACTTAATTGAATTTTGCTTCATGTTATCAGGAGGGTCAGCACTGATTTCCACAGACACATTGTTATCATTTACTGTTACCCAAAACAGTTCCTAAAACATTTGAAATCTGACTTGTAAACATCTCTGTACTCACCTCTTTGAACTGTGGTTCGGTTGCCAATCCTTTTTGAGAAGAACTGATCCTTGTGCAACCAGATGGGCAAGTATCTACTACCAATTATGAATTCATACCCTCATAGAATGTCCCATAGGTAGTAAATGAACATGTATTTTTGTAGATGTTGCACAATTGAAATTTGACATATATCTTCTAAAAATTAAACACTTTTCTTTTGTGGGTATTATTTTTCATTTCTTCTAATTTTATTCCCTTCATAAGAGATCTGAGCTGAACAGTTGTAAAGTACAGTTGCTGTATTATACAGCACAGCCTGGAAAACCAGTTGAATATGAGGGAATTACTGCAATCTTTATATTTTTGTCAATGGCAATATATGAAATAGGCAACTGCTGTCCAGGCCAGAACATAATTGCTTTGGCTTTTTATCTCTTTTCTTTTTATTTTGAAAAGAAATTTGTTTAAATGTAAGAATTATTTAAAGTTATTATTCCCCCCAACACCTTGGATTTAATTTCAGTTACAAAACCCTGACCCAAAAAGTCAGACTCACTGTTTGCATCTTTAAATTTATTCTTAGTAGAGCATTATTTTTAGTATTTTTTTCACAATCTTCAACAGTTTCTCCTGTCATTTTGAAAACAAGTTTTTTCTGTGAGTCATTGTAATAAATTATTTCATCAAAGTTCTCTGTAAAAAATTAAAGATAGTATTAGTTGCTTAACTAAAGTTGCTATAATAATACAATATTTAATATATTATTACAATTTACAGCTTTTTTTTTTTTTTCTTCTGACAGGACCACATAGCCCTCTTTTCAATGCTAAGAATCATAGGACATTCCATATTGTTAAAAAACACTGATGCCAGCTTAGCCCATTTCAAATAAAATCCAGTCCTTAACTCTGAAGAAAGAAAATAAAAACAAATGACAAAGAAAAGAAAAAAGAAGCAAGATTAAACACAGTTGTTTAAATCTACTTTAAACATGAGGTTTCTGTCATACAATTTGGAAGGAACAGAAAAGTAGAATAATTTTAATTGCAAATCTTTTAACATAAACATGTAATTTGTAGCTGCATAGTTCAATCTCAATCTTTAAAAGGCCAAAAATCTGGTTTTGGACAAAACAAAGGAAAACAAACAAGTGAAACCAAGCAGCTTCTGAAGAACTATATAAATAAATTGTCATCGAGGGTTAATTATAAAAACCAAAAATATTAGAAGTTTTAATTTTATTTTCACTTGTGGGAGTGAAAATATTAATATTTTTTTTCAGTCTTTCCTCTTGTATTTATAATCCTGTGTAAATTTTTGCATATTCAAACCCTGAATGAAACTTGTTAGAGTTCAAAAAAAGAAAGGTCTATCAAATCAAAGCTCAAAGCTTTGGCTCAACATGACTTTTGCATAGAGCTGCAGCTAATTTGACCAAACCATTGGACAAACCTTAGGAACATTTCAATCTTTCAGCTGATCACATATGTATTTATCTTGTCCATGTGTTTATCTGTGCTCAAAGGGACCCTGGGCTTTCAAATCCTCATTGAAGTCAGTGGAAGGACTTGCTCTGAAACTGGCATGTTTTGATCCATGGCATTAATCCTAGTTCCATCTAAATGAAAAGCATGAGTCCCATTGAATTCAGTGCACCTATGGACTAATGATAAATAGGAAATGATGTGAGAACATTTCTCCGTGGATGAAAAAAATAAAAACTTTTGTTTCATTAATTGTTTTGTGGTTTTTAATTATTTTGGTCTGGTTTTTATTCCACATGTATAGGAAATAGGAAATTAGAAAATTTTACCTCTTATCAAATGTACTTAATTTTTCAGAGGACTACCAAGACAAAATTATGTCCTTGTTCAAACAGGTGACGCTGTCAGAGAAAGGGAAAAGTGGAGGGAGGGAAGGAGAAAGACAATTTCTTTTTCTTTTGCACTTGTTTTTACTGTTTTTCTACAAAAATAACAACAGCTTGTGACTATTTTTCTTATTTGTCACAGGTCTGATATCTTCCAACTTATGTAGCTGCTCTGCTTTTTTTCAGAGTTTTCCTAGAAAACTGAATAGTAACTCACAATAGTTAAGTGCCACTGCCACATAGGAACTTGCTCTTGTAAAGTGCTAGGTGCCCTTCATCATCAAATGAAACAACTAGAACTGAGCACACTTGAATTCCCTGTGGAACTTATAGTAAAGGCTATCAAAATTACATAATACCACCAGATTATTGACTGTTTAATATATAATATAGCAATATTCCTCAGAGGAGGAAAAGAGCATCTCTCTCCTATACGTGTGTAGTAAGAAACTTGTACATTTGTACTAGACCAATTATTAGTTCATTTATTTGTGTCCACTCGAGAAACGCTAGAAAAGAAACAAAAATAGTTTTTATTTCTCGTTCAGTAAGAATAGTCTGCTGATTAGAAGTCACTGCATTCTAGATGGTATCATGTTGCCACTTCATCCTACATCCTCATTTCATACAAAAAAGGTGGTGGAGGAGCCTGTCTAGCAAAAAACCTTCAGGAATGTGAATTCCAGGTAGGCATGGGAACTTCCTGGATGCTCTGAGATTGACCCCAGAGCAGGAGTAAAATAGGGCTATCCCATTCTATGCAGAACACTGGATTAGGTAGTACCTTCCTCAGTAGATTTTGGTTTAGTATCACAGCTCCTACTGTGTATTATGGTTCATCCACCTTAATTCAGAGATACATATTCACCACTTAAAAGACACATAAAATTTTGATGTTGTAATGCTGAGTGTTGTCCTGACTAAAAATACATTCAAATACATTTTGTAGTGATCTATCAAAGTATATCCTTCTCCTTCCTAATTTATCCCTTTGACAGTAAATATCCTTCTTCTATCTTCAATCTCCCCCACTGCTAAAGACTCCATGGAATGGTCTGTATGCCTGTGTTACAGTTGTCCCAGCTGGTGTTCTAGTCGTCATCCAGGTGCTCTTCATTTTCCACTGGAGTGGAACATCACATCTTCTTTTACCTTGCCCTACCAAGGACAATAAGTCCTGGCAAAATCATACAAGGGGGGCAGCTGGGAGGAGTAATGTCCTAACTATTGCAGAGAGATTTGACAAAGACTGGTTGATAAACCCTTTCTCCTGAGATAGTTCTCAGTGTGAAAATACCAAAAGGGTCTAGAGACTTATGCAGCTGGTTTGCTCAGAGGGCTGGTTCTAAAGCATGCTTATTATGTTTATCCTATTTCAGCTGTTTGGGGTGTTCAGTGCACATACTGCATTTAAAGCACAGTAGTGTTTCCTCTGACCTGTGTAAGGACCCTGTGACTGAGGCTGAAAGTGTAAGCAGGCCAGGCACATGCCCCTCTGAAGAGGAAACTCAGTCACTTTGTGTGTGTCCAAGAGATGAACACAGTGTTAGGAGAGAGGGAGAGCCTAGAGCTCGGACTGAAACGCTGAAGCAGCATCAGTACTTTGATGCAGACTATTTCTTAGGACTCATGACTGAGACCTCCTGTGCCACTGACAGCCAGTGGAACTGCTGGGATAAGGTCTGTGCTGGGACCTTCCTGTATAAGTCAACAGTTTCAAGCAGAAGTTCAGAAAAGTAACTAAACTCATAGGAGACAGTATGGTGGAAAGAATAATCAAACATGTCCCTTTTGCCCAAATAATTTACTTTTTATTATAAAATCTATTTCTATAGCTGAAATTCTACCTGGAAATTCACAATCCATAGTAAAGAATATAAATACAGCAATTTTGCCCTACTGTTTTTTATAGGTCTTATCCTTTGGCATTTTTTTTCTACAGTATGCTGTATTTGTAAAAATTGTAGAGAGAATATATTTTTTCTCTCTTTTTTGAAATAGGTCTAATTCTATATAGATCTACACGAGCATATGCTTTTTTTTTCTTGGTTATATTTTGAAGAATTATAGCTGTTTCTCAGATGGATTTTTCAAGTTGGCCAGGCCTTTTTTTTTTTTCCAGAATGGCAGTAGCTCTCTCTCCCTTCTTTTCCCTCCAGGGAGACCCCAAGCTTGTTAACATTTGAAAAAATGCTGTAAAGTATTGAACATCTAGAGGTGATCAGTAATATAATTTCTCACAGTTGCTGTAGAAAATATTAGCAAATTATATCTCTCAGTTGAGATGGTTTGTGCTCCAGTCCTATTTCTCATTAAAATATCTAGCTTTAATGAGAATTGTCATACTCAGAACTGGACATATTATTTTCCCAAACTTTTCTAAAAGACTGCTGACAGCTGCTGAAAGATGACAAAGTCTCTTTTTACCCCATAAAGGCTATTTAATTTCTTCTCCACAATGACAAAGGTTTTCGTAGTTTGTCCTCCAAGCTTGTAGTTAAATTTTGAAACCAGTCCTTTACCAAACTAATAGGAGTAGACAATAATAATAAAATAGAACCATTCACCATTAATATGCTTTTGCCAATCTCTTGTCAAGACTCAGCTAGGGCTGAACCAAGTGATCTTCTGTTTATGCACTATGTCCATGAGCAATTCCTGAGTAAAGGTTATGGGATAGCAAATTGAGACATATATGCTACCATGAATTTTTTGTGGGTGCATGCTTTTACCTGTATTGAGGCTCACCAAAGCCAGCATGACTCTGAGCCCAGCTTGAAGCCTGCCTGAGTAGGGCTTATCATGGGGCTGTGGCACTGATGGGACATAATGTGAAAGCTGCAGAAAGGATCAGGCACCTTCACAGACCCCTTGCTTAGGTGACTCCTCACATGTATCTTGAAATTTCCTAAAAACTAGGTCTACTCCACAAATGAGTTTTGCTTGTGCTTTGAATAGTCACTCAAGACAGGTTTTACTGCGTAAATTTGTGTGCATGTACTACCTTCAGCTCTCACGATAGGCAGGTATCTTCTGTGCAGAGAGGCAATGCTTACAAAAAGGACATTCATTATCATAGCAAATACAGAGGGAGCAGAAGACAATTGCTTTGTCCCTCACTCTTTAATAGAAGAGTAAAACTATATAAGCTGAGAGTCACAATGTGTACCAGACGACACCTGCTGTCTCTGCTGTTTGAAATACAACTCTCATTCTTTTATCCTTTCTTCTTTAATCATGCAGAATAAAATTATTTTTAACCTTCAAGAAGAAATATCTTTGTTTGGTTTGTAACTGTTGTTCCACAGATTCTTTGGCAGCTGATGGCTTGGTTTCATCATTTATGGAACTAAAACTTCATTCTAACATTTTGTTGGTTTTTTTTTTTTTTTTTTTAAATTGTGGTGTGCAGAAGGACAGCCTTCACCTGCTATATTAAAAAAAAAAAAGAAAAAAGATACTGTCTCTTTAATGAAAGAAAAGCATCAATATACTGTATTACTGAATGCAAATGCAATAAGGAATAACATATAGCTCTGATTATGTTATATGACATTTGGCTTAGCAGTATTAACATATTGCACAAAATCTGCATTTTCTCTATTGCAGAAAATAAGACAATAAAAGATATGGGAAATTAATTTCTTCCATATGATTATAAAATAAATGTTCTTTTTTTATCTTCTTCTTCTCATCAGTCATTTGCAGAAAGATTTTAGTATTACTTTGTTAAGCCAGCTCATTATCATGTATGTATTAGGCATACAGTACAAGGAGAAATGGAACAAGATGGCAGTTACAGCAGTGGCAAGATGCAAATTTATTCTGAAAAAAATAATATGTGCACAATATCAAGCATGCTTAAGTTTGTGCCAGGAAAACTATTACGAATGAAGAATGGATGGGATGGAATTTTGCATCATACATGATTACATGTTGCTTAACTTCATAGAAGAGTCTTTGTTGACTCCTGATGTCCCAGGTACCACCAAGAGAAGCTGCTTACCACACTGCTAGAGTGAAAATGGCAACAGATACCCCAGCAGTATTCAACTGCAATGTGACTCTTTGTTTCAGAAATTAAAGAAATAGACCTCAAAAAGATGACAGAAAATTCACAGACCGTTGAACTGCAGGCGCTAACTCCAGGTAGGGAAAGGGGGATGAATTTATTACATCTTGTACTTGTAATTGAAAGTCTGTAACTGTTTTCTGCTTCATTTTCCTCAAGTTTAATTAGGCTACATTATGCATGTGATATTGTTGTTACTGTTTTTCCTCCTGTCTCTCTTGTATTGTGTGACACATGACTGAGTGTAGCCAAGCAGTGGTGGAGTCATCTTTCACTGACACCACTTGAAAACATTTTTATAGAAAAATAAGGGATGAAGAATGAAGAAGAGCAGAAAAGAAGAAATAAAATACCTTAAAGATAGATTTCTACATTAATTCACCATGAAGCAAAAGAAAAATAATAAAAACTCTTCTTCAGGTGCCATTTCAATCAAGATGAACCAGACTAGGTACTGTGTTGGTACAGTGTAAAAATAGATGACAGTGAGTAATGGTGTGAACAAAAAACCATGAGGAACATCACGGAAATGGATGTTGGATGGCCTTTGCACAGCAGAGGTAGATAAAGGTTATAACAAACTGTTTACTGACCATGTACACTTACTAGAATTAAGAGGTCAGTTGAACAAGAGCTCACCTAGTAAGAGCTTTCTCAGTAGTGTGACTTATCAGCTGTTGTACAGTACCAGAGCACTGCCCAGTTATTGCTCCATTACTTTTCAGTAACATTTCTGTCCTTCAAAAGTCTACATTCTACCATTAGTTAAGGCTTTTTCTTTTGCATTTCTACATTTTCCCCCAATTTTGCATCAGTTCACTGTAATTAATACATGTGCCTCTAACAGAAAAGAAAATAAATAAAAAAGCACCATGTTTTATTGAACAAAATATAGCATGTGCAAGGAAGCGAAGGGAGGAATTATAGAAACAAACCAGTGCTGAAGACTTTTGCATTAGCTGGTGCTTTTTGTTGTTGTCATATTTGCACAGATCGTTTTAGGCTCCTCAGTCCAGGTTGTAGCAAAACACTATCAAAACAAATACTTTGCAAAATATTTGAGCTTCGCAGCTTAACATGTGCATCTTGAACTGTGTAAGAAGCATGGTTATCTTCTTTTTGTTTTTCTTCAGATTTTAACAGACCGTAAATTGTATACAAAAATGCATTATGCACCAGTAATTAAATGTTCTTACAACATTAATATTTATCAAGGGGTATTTTATAGCTAGAAAGTAGGTAACTATATTTTTTTTCCTAAGAGAACATTTTCTATCATTTTCCTTCATTTCCCAGCTACACAGCAAACATCTCTAAAGTGCACTTCCCAAGTGTAGTTAGAGAATAGGAAGGAATGTAAAGTTTTTAAAAACAGCCCTTATTAACTTTTCCTTCCATTAATTCTACTGTAAACTCTAAAAAGCCTTTTTAAAAAGCAAATTCTCATACACTCAGCAGGTGAAATGTTCCCACAAAAATAAAAGTAAACAAATTCAAAACCACCCCAAACAATGCAAAACCAGCGATCATATTACAATCTTTTCCCTTGACTACTCATATCCTAGTATATATTTACTGGTTTTATTGCACATTTATGAAAACGGTTGTCCTATATATTAAAAAAAAAATAGTTTCTTTATCTGTGCTAACACATTCTTGTGCATCCTTAATAAACTAGAGTTACTTTCAACAACATGTAGATAATAGAAAAACAATGGAATCAAACCAAGGAGACAATTTGTATTGTAGATGTTGAAAGACTTCTGGTGTAATTTTGTTGCAACAAAAAGAGTTGAATTTTGG
Source organism: Illadopsis cleaveri (assembly GCA_013399915.1). Taxonomy (NCBI): domain Eukaryota; kingdom Metazoa; phylum Chordata; class Aves; order Passeriformes; family Timaliidae; genus Illadopsis; species Illadopsis cleaveri. The sequence goes on from VXBB01017307.1 coordinate 50,533, forward strand.
AAGTTCTTGGCTCCCATTTGTTATGAAAAGCTGCTGGTTATGTGACAGCAGGAGAACTTAAAACGTGATTCACAATGAATGTCAATCCTTCACCTCCAATATGAAGGCTTCCCAACTATTCAACTTGCTGAGCATAACTGGTTTTACTTAACATATCTAGAAAAGGCTGCTCCTGTTCAACTGACCAGTGAGAAAGGACTGGACTTCTTCA
>VXBB01017307.1:51151-76373 GCA_013399915.1 Illadopsis cleaveri
ATTCTACTGTAAACTCTAAAAAGCCTTTTTAAAAAGCAAATTCTCATACACTCAGCAGGTGAAATGTTCCCACAAAAATAAAAGTAAACAAATTCAAAACCACCCCAAACAATGCAAAACCAGCGATCATATTACAATCTTTTCCCTTGACTACTCATATCCTAGTATATATTTACTGGTTTTATTGCACATTTATGAAAACGGTTGTCCTATATATTTAAAAAAAAAAATAGTTTCTTTATCTGTGCTAACACATTCTTGTGCATCCTTAATAAACTAGAGTTACTTTCAACAACATGTAGATAATAGAAAAACAATGGAATCAAACCAAGGAGACAATTTGTATTGTAGATGTTGAAAGACTTCTGGTGTAATTTTGTTGCAACAAAAAGAGTTGAATTTTGGAAGTTCTTGGCTCCCATTTGTTATGAAAAGCTGCTGGTTATGTGACAGCAGGAGAACTTAAAACGTGATTCACAATGAATGTCAATCCTTCACCTCCAATATGAAGGCTTCCCAACTATTCAACTTGCTGAGCATAACTGGTTTTACTTAACATATCTAGAAAAGGCTGCTCCTGTTCAACTGACCAGTGAGAAAGGACTGGACTTCTTCAAAACGGGTATTGGAGCAACAGTTTGTTATATATTTCTTTATACTTTTTAATTGTCCGATCCCACCTTGTAAGGAGAGCACTTGTTTGTTCAGCTAAAAGGAACCCCCTTCGTGCTCCTTTTGGGTTTGCTCAGTCAACTGTTTTGTGCAACAGTGGCAGAGGCACACTGGAATTGTGTACCCATTCATTGTGATTACACAGACAGAGGCAAATTTATGTTGTCTGTGATGGTAGATGGGAAAGGGAAAGGAGATGAATGGTTCCCATGGATAAGAGGACAGTAAGGTTTGTTTGGGGTTCTTTTTGTGTTTTCTTTTTTTTAATTATTTTCTTTTTCTTATTATTTTATCTTTTTTTGGTTAAATTTNGTATTAACAAGTGCAACAAACAAACAAAAAAAAAGAAACTCCAAACATTAAAACACAGTGTATAAAATGGTGTGAGAAAGTTAAGTCACCAAACAGCCTTTTAGTCAATAAAAAGCTGTGTTTGTGTGTCCTTGTCATTTGGGTAGCGGCCCATTCTTTTCATTTTACTCAAAAGGTCATTCAAGAAGAGATCTGAGGGTAAAGCACTCAGTCCTTGTTATTTTTGACTGTAGTAATTTGGGCCTCTTGTGTTTCTATCCTGTAAGATGAATCCTTTCTTTTATTCCTCATTGGTTGAATTGTCTTCCAAAATCGTTATGCTTCCAAAGCCCAGTCCTGTTGAGTTCTGTGCTGCTGAGACTGTAAGTACTGTATGTAAGAGAATTAATACAAGAACACACAGTTTAAGTCTGCTGTTACACAGTCTTGTTGCTGATGAAACTGTGAGCGATGTCCTGTGACACATTGTTGAGCCACTTGTTTTTATAGTCCCTTTGGGTTGATGATCTGATAATAGTCCCCATCTGACATCACAGCATTCTGGTTCTGCATTGGTTGGATAGTTTTCATAGAGCCCTGTAGGGTAAACACAAAAGAAAAATAAATACCAGGCACAAGGATTGGCAGAAGTAGTAGCTTGAAGGAACAGTTGACATTTAGTCTGAGCTGTTGAATCCCTATCTTTGGGTGAGACTGAGGGTCTCAGAAGTCCTGCCATTCTGTATAATTAGAGATGTTGAAGGAATATGCATCATCTAACAGGAAGCAGCATCAAAAGATTATTCAACAGAAGTTTAATGCAGAGCATGATTGTGTAAAGAAGCAACATTAAAAAGCGATTATTGATATTCAAATGATAAAGGTGTCTGAATTCTTAGTTTCTGGGAAGTGAAAACCAGTGATGGAGTAAGAATTAATCAAGCAGGATGTTTCCACAAAATTTGGATCTTGAAATTCTTCTATCAGTATGTTACCACATAAAGACAGGCATTAAACAACAAATAGTGATGTACTGATGATATTGGCTATTTTGATTTTCAAACCTATGGAAATGAAACTGCATCACAGGAACAGTTTCCAAACAGAGCTGTTCAGAACCTACTTGTTTATCCTACATCATCTGAGTTCTTCCAGCTGGAAATTGCCTTTAACATATCCCAGAAGTGAAAACAATCTGCCCTTGCCACACAATGATTGGATCTCCTGATGTTTCTGATTGTACAGCTAGGACATTTTTGCCTTTGAACTTTACTGAGTTCATATGATCTCATTATGACTTCTTGAACACTAAGAAGAACTCTATCTTTTTGGAAATTGTCAGTGTTGTCTGCATTACTGTACGGGAGATTAACATAACCAGAATGTTTTGTTTGCTTCTCACATACCTTTTCCTCTGATAAATTAAAATAAGCTAATTTGACTATTTAACTAGTGTTCATATGCAAGAATGTCTAACCTAATAGACAAACACCTTTTCTCCATTTAAACTAATCATAGATTAAATTCTGCAGTAAATAATATGCTCTGTGGTAGAACTAGGTTTTTCTAGGAAAAAAAAATCTATCTGTGCTGAAATATTAGGATAGTGATTTCAAAAGCAGCTTTATTCCTTGGAACAAGAATTACATTTTCTCCAAAATAGCACAACAACAATTTCAAAAAGCAATTTAGGTGTAACATTCTTAGGCCCAGCCACCAGATTTCTTGCACTTTGTGAATAACCTGTAAAGAAAAGCAGTACACCTTAAAATATGATAAACCTGAATGCTTTGGTTCCTACTTCCATAATACTGATCTGCAACTAAACAAAAAATGTGTTAGGTATGCTAAGAATGGTAAGATGCTTAGATTGAAACATTTTTACATAGCTGACATAATTGTCTGCTATGCCGTATGTGAGTCCAAATAGAGTTGCATTTGTTTTGGTATTTAACCAAATTTTAAGATACAGGAATGAAAGCAACTTGTTTCATGAGCTGTATATTCAGAGTTTATCCTATGCTAAACCTGACCAGTTTTCCCACTTCTGCAGTCAGAAACTCAATGCAACATTCCAAAGGTTAAAAATTATTTATTCTCACTCTAGATGATAGCTGAAAGGATCACATTTTTCTTCAAGAAATTCTATTGCATTTTAGAATTTCTGGACAATTGTTCCTTGAAGATATAATAAAACAGTCTTATTTTCTGAGACCCATTTTTTGGTGTTTGTGTGCATAAGTCTGTTTTTAAACATTGCAACAAACAGGCAATTCCTCCCAAAGCAGGGAGTCATGATTTGTTCTGTGAACTGCAGCAGCTCAAATGATTAGTAGTAACTGAAGAGACACAGAGAATGGTTAATGCTTTGATCCCACTGAGGCTTGTTTACATTTCAAACTATATTTTCTGCTGAACTTTTTAATGGAAAACCCAAAGTTTCTTTGAAATCAAAGCTATGTATATAAGTTGGCAATCAATAGGTATTTTAATAGTTCATTTGCACTTACTGAATTATAAATAAATTGATGACAACTCCACATTCAAAGATTAATTGAACTTGTTCCTTAATGTAAAATTACATTTCCTCTTTATTTCAATTCAGCAATTGAATTTAGGTTTTGAATTTACAGTCACATATTAAATAAACAATTAACTACAAAGCCACTATTCATATGACAATGTAGAAGATTTAGAAAAATTCAGTTAGAACTTTTGTACCAAACACAACACATATTCACCACATACCTGTTTGTAATCACAAATATAAGCTTTTGCCCCTTGGACCTAATTAGTCCGTCTATTAAGTCAGAGGTTTACAAATGTGTGGCTTAACTAGAAATCCAGGTAAGCTGGCTACATCTCCTTGGAAAAGCAAGGAGGAAAAACTAGTTTGTTCTTTTATCAAAATATTCATAGAATCATTGAATGGCTTGGGTTAGATGGGACCTTAAAGATCATCTAGTTTCAATCTCCCTGCTGTGTGCAGGGACACCTTTCACTAGATCAGGTTGCTCAAAGCCCCATCCAAATTGGCCTTGAACACCTCCAGGCATGCAGAGTCCACAGCTTCTCTGGGCAACATGTTCCAGTTCCTCACCAGCTCCACAGTTAAGAATTTCTTCCTAAAATTCCTCCTTAATATCTAATCTAAACCTACTCTTTCAGTTTGAAACCATTCTCCCTTGTCCTATCACCATTCATTATTTCAAAAAAGTGTTTCTCCATCTTTCTTACAGACTTCCTTCAAGTACTGGAAAGCCACAATTAGGGCAGCCAAAGCCTTTTCTTTTCCAGGGTGAAAAGTCACAGTTCTCTTAGTCTTTCCCCATAGGAAAAGTGCTCCATTTCTTTGATCATCTTAGTGTCCCTCCTCTGGACTTGTTCCAACAGGTCGATGTCCTTCCTGTGCTGAGGACCCCAGAGCTGTATGCGGTGTTCCAGATGAGGTCTCATCAGAGCAAAGTATAGAGGGTTAATGTCATCTCCTTTGTCCTGCTGACCATGCTGCTTTTGATGCATCCCAGGACACAGCTGGCTTTCTGCACTGAGAGCACACATTGCTGGATCATGTCAGTCTCTCATCCAAAAGCACCCCCAGGTCCTTCTGGGCAGGGCTGCTCTTGATCTGTTCATCCCTCAGCTAGTTTTTATATCAGGGGTTGCCTCGACCCAAACACCTTGTACTTGGTCTTGTTAAACTTCATGAGATTCCCATGGGCCTACTTCTTGAGCTTGCCTAGGTCCCTCTGGATGGCATCATATCCTTCAGATGTGTCAACCATTCCACTCATCTTGGTATCATCTGCAAATTTACTAAGGGTGAACTTGATCTCTTAATTGATAATGGTATTAAATAACACTTTACTGTAGAAGACTGCTCAGTTGGTCAGGCAGGACTGGCCCTTGCTGAAGCCATGTTGACAGTCTCAAACCACTTCCCTGTTCTTCATGTGCCTTAGCACAGCTTCTAGAATGATCTGTTCCATGATCCTCCCAGTCACAGAAATGAGTCTGACAGGTTTGTAGTTCCTAGCATCTTCCTTGTCCTATCAACTACTACTCAGTCACCTGGGACTTGTCTTGATTGCCACGGCTTTTCAAATATCATGGAGTGTGGATTGGCAACTACATAATCCAATTCCCTTGGGTGTCTGAGGATGTAACTCTTTGGGTCTCATAGACTTATGCACATTCATGTTCCTCAGGCGGTCATGAACATGATCTTTACTAATAGTGGGAGGGACTTTTGCTCCAGTCCACATCCTGCTGTCTATCCAGTTAAAAGATCTAGGAAGAGAGGTTGCCATTGAAGACTGAGGCAAAAGTTAGTTGAGTACCTCAGCCTCCTCCTCATCCATTGTTATGTTTGCCAACATTGTTTATGGGGATACATCTTCTTTGGCCTTCCTTTCCTTGTTACTATATGTATAGAAGCCCTTTTTCTTATTCTTTGCATGACTTGACAAGTTCAGTTCCAGTTTCCTCTTGAGCTTCCTTGCCCTATCCCTACATAACCCAATTTCATCTCTATGCTTTCCCAAGGTTACCTGTCCTTGCTTCCACTGCCTGTCCATTTGCTTCTCTTCCTTTTGTTTGACTTTTGTTTTCTTTAAATATTAAATACATGGGTATAAGAAATAAAAATGATATCTGTATGCACCAAACCACCAAGGCTTCCCCCTTCCTCATTTGTCTTTACAGGTCAGTTTGTAGACATCATTATTTTATATTACTTGGATGTTTGGTAACTGAGTATTTCTGAGGCTGACCAGTCAGCTGTTACTGGCTTGAAATGTACTTTGCTTGTCACTTATTACTTAAAATTCTCAATTCTGTGTCTTCATTTCCCAACTTTTCCCAGCACTCAGCTATATTTCACCAGCAGAAATCTTAGCCCATGTGGAGGTACTTGGACCTTTATTATAATCAAAGATCTAGAATTTGCAAGGAGACTTTTTGATTGATATCATCTGGACGGATACACTATCACTCACAAATGTCATGTAAAATCTCTCTCTTTTCTTTGTAACCAGATAGATTTTTTCCCACATGGAGATGATAGACACAAAAGTATACATCTGTAGGGACTGTGTGATATCAATGCTGATGCAAGTATTAAGGCTACTGGTTCCACTGAGATTGTTCATGGAGACATGGATAGATAAATCCTGTATGTCCTGCTCAGCTGAATCAGACTGAAAGAGAAAGGAGTGACAGGATGAATATCATATTCACTTTGTGGAATGTGCCTTGGGGAAAATGCAGCAAAGCCCAAGCAAGTTCTTACACAAAAACTGAAATCACAAAGACTGTTGATGCATGCATGCTCCTCAGATCAGCTAGATCACCATCTAACTCAGAGACTGCTGTAGTTTTTGCCTGAGTAGTTGCAGGGAACAGCCTGTAAAAGCAGTGGTTGTATTCCTATGACTTTCCTCTGCACTCTCAGGATGTGTGACACTTGGGGCTGGATTTGAATCTGCAGCAGGTGGTCTGACTTGGCTTCTTGGTTTATTTGTACAGAAAGAATTATGAAGCCACAGTATTCTGCATTATGGGAAACTGGTCTGGTTGATATATGTGTTGTCATTGCTGGATAAGCGTTTGGGAAGCCACAAAAACAAAACAGACCTTATGATATGTTATGCTTTTTCCTCTTTTGCTTTCTGTAGAAATCTAACCTGTGTTCATTTTTCACATAGAATTCTGATTATTTTTGAGAGGTATATGAAGCTTCTCGTGCTTGAAGAGGAAAAGACCTTGAAACAAGATAAGTGGATGTAGTATACCAGAAGTTTTGAATACTCCATTTTATTGTGAAGCCCAAAGTAAATAACGTCTGCCAAGAGTGATCCATGCAGCCTTAACATCATTGTATCAGTGAATGCTAGCACTCTGCATGGCATTTCTGTTCCTGAGGAATTATTTCTGAGATTTCAGTACTAACATTTTCCAACTACAGAAGTCGAAAGAACACATTAGATATTATATGACTAGATTTCACTGCTAGCTTACAACTGATCTGGAAGCCAGAACTTTTTGATCTTATCCAGATGGTCTTCTCAATTTCTAAATTGCTGTGTCTGTGACACATCATTATGATTAGACATGTATTTTATAGCTTTCACATTATAAAACATGAAACAAAATTATATGTAGAAGAATATTGAAGATGAATAAATTATTCTTTATTCAAACAGATTATTCTTAAACTAAGTGGTGACTAAGATTGTTCAGCTCTTTTGAAAAGGCTAACTTCCATTTTCCAGCTCCCATTGTTGGAGGAGATCTGGGTTGTGTTGCTCTGTTTTAGGATTTTTAATCACTATATGTTGGTTATTCAGATAGTCAACTCATGAACATTTTCTTATGTGTATGTGCCCACATCCAAGAAGAATTCGTAATGTTTCTTCATGATATATGTATGAATATATATATGTTTCCTCATGATTTCTTCCCCAAATTATGCATAGGGCAAATTTCCTGCCGCTTGTGTAAATCAGAGTTACCCCTCTAAAACTGAGCTGCTGAAAATCAGAAAAATGAATAAATAGCTGACTCTTAAAATTATACAATGAAGGTTTTTACCTCTACTGTTTTGAGATACAAGAAAATTTGCTTCTAGAAAGCATTTGTGTTTTCCCAGTCTCTTTCCATTTTTGCTTCTGTATGTAGAATCTTTGATCAAAAGGATGTACTATTGTGATATGATAGGAAAGGGTTATAGATATCTAAATACTGTGTCACCACAGAAGGTTATCTGATAGGGATAGCAATAAGTAAATTGCCTGGGTCATTATTATAGGAGAAGAATATTTACAGCTAATAAACCTATTGCGATATGGGACCTCACTCATGGGAAAGCCCCAATACTCAAGATTATAAGAAAACTAGACTCAAAAAGATGAGATATTTAGTTGAAAGATTTTCCTGCAAAAGCCATGTCAAATTTTTGCTGTAAGCAGATCCATGGCTAGTAATGATTTAAACCATACTTGTCAAACATAAAAGGGATTTGTCCTGCTGTCTCTGTTAGCTTAATATTTTGATATTTTAGGACCTATTAAGAGGGGCAGACAGGAGGCAAATGACACATTATTATGAGATATTTTTAGAGGAAGAATTTGGATCAAATATATGAGTTTTTTGAATTTGTCAAGAACAACATAAAGCAGATTGAATTCAGAGTGATTTTCTTTTCTTGAATTGTTCTACAAAAGAGACAGATTGTATTGCTTTCTATATATCGCATTTTCTCAAGGAAATTGCTTTTCAAATTGCACTGAAATCAGGGCATCTGTTTTGAAAGACACACACTATAGCTAAACCTGTTGGTGAAACCCAGTCACACATCTGCCCATTGAGAGGAGGCTGCCGTATACAGAATTTCTCCTAATACTTTTGCTGAGCTTCCTAAGTCATCAGCTTCTTCTACAGATTGATGAAAATTCTCTGTAATAATTCTCACTATGTCTTTGGAAACATTAATGTGTGCTATGAAGCATGACTGACAGTTTTATTTCCAGTGAATTCTTTACTCTAAAGGAGGTGGAGTTTCCATGGAAGTGTTACTTAGCATGCATCACATAAACATATGTTACTGTTATTTGCCAAAAATTGATTCACGCTATGTTCCAAGCAATTGCGATGTTAATCAGAACACATAAAATTAGGAGACAAAATTAATATGAACTGAAATATTTTAGTGATCTAAAGCACCTGAATCATCTGTCTACTTACCTTTTCTCTCCCTTTTTTTCCTCCTTCTGATTGAAAAGTGTGAGAAGTCTGTTCAACACAGGAGAATAGAATACAGGAGAAAAGACAAATTTGATTCTCCTCTTGCTGGCAGAAGGCTCATTCTGATGGCACTGCTCTTAGGAAGTAAGCGTGTCATGCTACTTTTGGAAGAAGTTAATGCAACACATCTCTGCTCACTACATTCCCTTCCTTTCCTTCAAAGAGGAACTCTCCTTCTCCACTAAATGCCATGACATCTATTGTACAGAAAAAGAGTGTGAGTATGTGGCTGGAATTTCTGGCCTGAGAGTGGATGCTGGGTGATGGCCCTGTTATGCCGCAGGGCACAAAGAGACCACAAGTTATGGTCATTACAAAAAAAGCCCTTAGGAACACAATTAGTCCTAAGCCTGCACTATAAACTGGTCCAGACTTGGCATGTGGACAGCAGTTTCTCCAAGCAGTCAGAATAGGCACAGTCTGTATTAACAAGTAATTTTGGGAATATAAGAAGATCAGTACAATGAAGCAGCTGGTACTGCGTATCCATCTCATATCAACCCTAAATGCCTCCAAACGGATTTTTCCTCCCTGTAGTCTAATTTTGTAGATCAAATGTGCATTAATGGTGGGAGTAGGGTAGCCCATATTGCTGTAGCCCATCTCCCTACTTAGTTAAGGAAGACATGACTACATTTACAATAGAAAACAATCCTGCTAGTATGAACACTGTTTTCTTAGAAGTTACAGTTAAAAACCCTGACCTGGAACTTTTCATGGGTCTAATTCACTGTAATTTTCCGTGTGTGTATGTACACCTGAAAACTATTGTTATCTCCCTCAAATGAGATTCTGGTTTGCATGGGCAGTTCTAGACAGCTGAGCTGTAGAAAGAAACATTGGATGAAACCATTGGAAACTTGAGTCATATGGATATAAACTCCAAAGGTCTAAACTGAAAGTAATCACTCAGTTTTAATGAATCTGAAAACCAGCATGTTACAGCACAACACATGATGAAAGGATCAACTTTTTTCCTTCTATGGCCTGGAAGAAAGCGGGCAAGAAGGGAACACTAAATTCTTTCTATCTAACTGCATATTTCCATAACCAGAACCACACTGTGATTCTGATTGTTTTGATTAATCTCTCAATACTTTCTTTTGCACTGCAGTTGATCCACACCCTCATATGCATTGCTACAAGAGATGAATTCTGGTGATACAAAATGAGTGTAGCATGCCTTCTCCCTTTCTTATTATATGCTTTCTTTGGAGGTGATCTAGTTAGACATTCTCAGGCTAGAATACTTGTTACTTACTATATGAGGTCTTCAGGAATTTCCAAGAAATTGTTATTAATCCATGTTATAAACTACAAATAATTTTCTTTTTAATTTAATGACAATTATAAAAACAACTGCAGTATTTCTCGGGGAAATATAGCCAGTTCTATGCTGTTTTCTCATCATGTGGACCTTCCAAAGAAGGGTAAAGTTCTTGTTATTATTTCCTTTTACAGCTTCCAGGGTTTTTTTTCAGACCCCAACACCACAAAAATCCTGGCCTGAAAAAACCCCAAAAAACAAAAACAAACAAACAAAACAAAACAAAACAAACAAAAAAAGTGGGGTTCCCTGTTGTCCACCAGTGCTGCCATGCCCTCATCTCCAGAAGATCTCTGTGCTCTGAATTACTGCTGTGGTAGGACAGAACTGAAAGGGGAGGTGGCAGCTTCTACAGCCAGAGCACCTCCCAGCATGGGGTATGGAGCCACACCAACCTCTACCTGGCTGCAAATGGAAAACTACAAACAATGCTTTTGTATTCATCCTGAGCTCTTGGCTGTAATCAATACCAAATAAAATCAGCTTTCCCTTCTATACCTTTTCTTGTTACTTGACAGCTGGATATTAAATAAAAATACCTTTTGACCTTATTCTTTTGTGTTTTTCTAATGAAGAGACAGATCAATAACTAGAAATCTCAAAAGGTACACCAGACAGAAACTCACAAATAGTGAAGTAGGAGATGTCCGTCAAGACATGGGTGACCTTCTTTTAGCTATTTTTCTTCAAAAGGATTTCAAGTTATATATCACAAGCTATGCTGAGGTAAAGTGCTTTTTCTGCTGTTGAGCTCACTGTACTTTGCGTGAAATAAATCTGTTTTTATTAAGCTGCAGAGAGGTATAATTCTTTATTTGTCCAGTAGATTATAGTCTAATTTCTCATTGTTTAGTGGCAGGAAGCACTCTTACAGTGAGCTGCTGCTTAATAAGGATGAAAATGGGCCTGTGTCCAGGCAGAGTTTGAATTGCTGCCTTGTACCTGTCCTCAACATGTTCCCTTGCACACAACTCTCTAGGGTCAGCATACTAACTCTCGTTTGTAAATACAAACTCTGCTCTGCTGCTGCTGGTTTTGGACTTGAGAGGACAAAAATGTTCAGCCAAATATTTGTTAGTGGACTGCTGAGATGAGATTTAGGTCACCCTGATTTTAAGTGTCTGCAATAAGAACCTGGTGACTAATAGCAGCTACAGCAAACAGAGTACAGCCAGTGATGTGAGCAAGTCCTCTCATCAGGTGCAGGTGCCTACTCAGGGTGAATTAAATGGCTCTCAGCCCTACTGACTACACCAATGGCTCTTGTGAGAGCTTAGTCACAGAGTTTATGTGTAGATACCCACATTATCAATACCTGCAATAAAATGAGTTTAATCCTCCCCAAAGCTGCTTTTTCATCCCAAACTCAGAGATGTCAGTAACCTTTTCAAAATCATCTATTTTGTGTGTTTTAGGAAAGAATTTGAATTATGAGTTATACTAGGAAAATGAAGAGATGGATATGTATTTCCTAACAGATTTTCTGAAATACATGCCAAGATGATTTTGTTTGCTGTTGATTTGGTTTCTTGCCATTGTGTATGTGTGTGTGTACATGTGCATATACATAAACATATGCACATACATACAGATTGTGTACCTGTGGTAAATAAAATTTTCCTAAGTCTCTCACTTCTACTATATTACCTTAAACAGTAAAATAATGTTCATTTGCTTACTGCATATACATATTGGAAGGCTATTAATTTTTTAAAAGTGCATTGAAGTGCTAAGCACCTTATCGATGATTCAAAATTGTAACTCAGCTCACTTTTCGTTATATTTTCTTTTGCATATGGATGGATATTTCTTGATTGTGTGCAATAGGTTTAATCTCCAAGAAAAAAATCCAGTAAATGTCTTGCTGTCAGAATCACCCTAAATCTAAACACAGGCCATGATCCTTATGCCTGCATCTGAGATGGTATATAACATTTGTGTACTTTTATAATTGACTCTGGTTTTAAGTAGCTTACCTTAGACGGCTTATTTAGTATCAAAATTTCCAGTGGACCCCTAATTTAGAGGTGAAGACAGTTTAATTTCTGACATTAGGATGAGGGTGTCAAATGATCTAAGTGTTGAAATTATTTTTTATGAATTTACTGGGAATAAGTTGCCAGAATATCTTCAAAATTCTCAGATGATAGTCCAGGCACTGGGAATCTGAAGATAATATTGGTTTAAGCTGAAATTTTGTGTGGATGTGTGGTGGTTTAGCAAAAAAGTGATTCTTCTGAGGAAGTTATAGCAAAACCAATCAGTGACTTGGCATGAAAACTGACTGCTGACATAGCCATTAGAAAGGTGACACGCCTCTGCCAACGCAAAGGGATAAAAATCTGAGCATTCCAGGGAATCGCAGTCTTTCCTTGGGGATTTGAGAGGGGTAACAGGAGCGGCGGGCTGGCCCTGCTCCACCGCCCCCTCCCAGGCCTGGTGCGGCCTGCTGCTGCCGCCCTGGTGGGGCCAAGCCGGGCCCGGGCCCCATCAGCTGCCGGCGGGGGAAGGGGAGGCCACAGCTGCTAACATCTAGCCCACTTTAAAGCCTACCCCACTGCCAGCCAGGCCAAGGGAGATGTCCTTCTGGCTCCCGGGAGCAGCTCTGAGCCTCGGCTGGGCCAGGCTCACCCCATGAGACTGAGGGGTTGAGGGGGCTGGCTACCAGCCAGCCTGGCTACTGAGATCCTGGTCGCCATTCCTGAGCCTTCCGCCATCATCACAGCTTTGAAATCCAACAGCCCTGCCGCCAGAGCGGCCGCTGCCCAACAGAGATTACATAACCATCTGGAGGCTTGGGCGAGATGTTAACTCCTTGATATGTGAAACTTGCAAAACATTAAAACCNTCATTTTGATCCTTATTTTCTTCTTTTAGTGTTTAGTAAAAAAATCTGTTTTTTAAGTTTGAACCTGCTTTGCTTTTCTCTTAATCCTGTCTCACAGCAGGAAAAGGAGTAGGTGATTCTGGGAGACATTCAAACCACTACTAATTTTTGGAAACAGAAATTGGCAAAAGTGAGTCCCCTACAGGATGACTCCCATTTATTCCTGAAAGAATATCTGTGATACCTGAGATATACGTTAGCAATACCTTTTAAAATTAAAAAAAAATATTCATAGAATGTAACCAGACTCAATAGGAAACAAACAAAGATCAGTTCTTCACAGGTGAACAACTGATTCTTAAAATTCTTCACTACTGAAAGATCTTTTCTCAAACACTTTCTGAGAGCTGCTGCACAATTTTGAATGCTGTGCTTTAGATTCTTGATTCATCTGGCATAAGAATGCAGGCAGACAAAGGCGAATATGCAGAAAACTAGACCTGCTTTTCTCTTTTTTTTTCTGAATATTGTATGACATGTAACCTCTTTACTCTGAGTATTACATGACATGAAGTAAAAGAAATCCTCCACAAAATTATTAAGTGTAAAAAACAACCAGAACATTTTTTTTTTTCTACCAATTTTTTTCTACCAATTTTGTTTGGTAAAGCTGATGACTGGCAGGCATTACTAGATCTGAGCTCCTCTAACAAATCTTTCTGATGTGGAATACATTCAGGCTCTCAGAGTGACCGCTAAATCCATGACGTTTAGACATATGAAAACAAATTAAATCAGTTTTTCTATACTATACCTGTACAGATGAAACTTGATAGTCCTCCATAGATGACATCATCATTGTCTGGTAATATAAAGGGACACCTCGTTTGAACCTCCAAACAGTATTGCTTGCAAGGAATTCTGTTGCTGCAGTGAAACTGTGTGACTTCAAAATACTGGGAACAGAGCCAGGCTTTGTAGACAGTCTGGAAAAAAGAGAAGAACCAGAAATATAGATGGATGACAATAGCACTGTCATTATTAGAAGAACATACTGTACTGCACACCTACATTAATGCTGCTTTTGGAAGAAAATTTTGAGAGAATATCACCTGGGTAAAATATGCTCTTAACTTTTGACTGTCCCCCCACTTCATAAAGGAAAACTTCAGCCAAGTCATTTAAAAGCAACAGTTATTCAGGACTAGGATTATGCTATTATATTATCTTAGTTTGTAAACAGTTATGTCTCTTAGATGCGACTTTTTATTAGATATGTGCATGCATGGAATATAGCCCTGTCCCTGCACCACCATATACTAAGTGAGATGCTGATCTCATTTGAAGCTGGACAGGGACAAATTTGTGAAACTGCATGCAAGAAGGAGTTGAAATCTGGGCTCAGACCAAGTGTGTCTTTATATCATCTAGAGCTAAGCTATCAGGTTGCAATAGATGGTGCTGCTTCCCTTCAAATAAAACCTTATCCAGTCCACAGCATTAAAACACGCATTAGGATACCTGGACACCAACAACTGTAGACTAGGGCATAAATCTGGCACAGTGAAAACCAGTGTCTACATTTGGGTGGTAAAAAGGAACACTTTAAAGATGCACTCATCTGAGGCTGCATAGCTGTGGCTGCAGGACTTGTGATTATTGCAATTACTGTCACCATTTAAACAGATTACTGTCACCATTTAAACAGAAAAGTAAAATACACGTGCTGATTTTAATTTTGCTACCTTTTGTCTTCTAAACAATGATATTTGTTATTAATATTAAACTCTTTTGGACACGGAAAAGTTTCATGTAAAATTAGGTTGGACACCAGGCTATAAAGGTGATGAAAAACCTGTGTGACTGAGTACAGTGAGATTTCTTTGTTCTCCATTTTATTTTCCACTTAACTGTTTTGGAGTACATTATTTAATGTGTAGATACTTGCTATCTATGTTGTTACATAAAAACAAAAATTTCCTTTTTTGTATTTTTAAATTATCTGAAAATCCTAGGAACTACCTTTCATTACACATAGACTGAAAACAAATATAATCAGCTCATCATTTCCATTCTTTCTAGGAAAGATGTAATAAAAAAAAAAAGCTATAGATTAAGTTTTTAAGCAGAGAAAGTTAAAAAATGATACCTGAATTCACCAATCTAGATGAGAGTTTGGTTTTGTTTCAGTATGTTTCATCTCATTGGTTATAATTTTATAAATGTCAAAAGCAGCATAAATTGTAGAATTAATTTCAATGTAGTAGCCTCAGAATCACCAAACTTTTGTTTTAGATTGTTTGCAACAGTGGCAGGTATGAGTAAGGTTGCTAAGTGATAAGATGAAGACTCTATCTCTAATCTATAGTTTGTGATTCTCTCGCTATAGCAGTTTTTGCCTACTGCATTCTGTAGAGCACTTTCTTATTACAAATTCAATTTTAATTTTATAATAAGGTTTCTTTTCCACAGTAAATGATTAATGAGAAAGAAGATCAGGAAATGTGTGTACCTTTTGTTCTTAAATAATCTTTTAAACAGAAAGTGGTTTTTCCACAGTCGATTACATCACCCACCACATTTCTGATGCTTCATGTGCTTTACCGACATGTGCAACAATAAATCACAAAATCACAGAATATACTGCATTGGAAAAGACCCACAAAGATTATTGAGTTCAACTCTTGGCCCTGCTCAGGACCATCCCCAAAAGTCACACCATATGAGTTGTCCACACACCTCCTGAACTCTGCCAGGCTGGTGCTGTGACCACTTCCCTGGGGAGCCTGTTCCAGTGCCCAAGCATCCTCTCGGAACTTTTCCTATCTAAACCTCCTCTGACAGAGCTTCAGGCCATTCCCATGGCTCCTGTTACAGTCACCTCAGAGAAGGACGCAGCGCCTGCCCCTCCTCTTCCCCTCACAAGGAAGTTGTAACGGCAATGAGGTCTCTCCTCAGTCCCCTCCAGGCTGAACAGGCCACTCCTCATATGGCCCTTCACCATGTTTGTTGCCCTCCTTTGGATTCTATCTAATAGCTTTGTATTTTTCTTATGCTGTGGTACCCAAAACTGAACACAGGATTCAAGGTTAGGTGAAATAAAGCAATAGTTTTTCTATTTTCAATTAGTAATCATAGTCAATTGGTTGGAAACAGGAATGCTAGGTCTGGTAACAGTTATACATTCACAGAGGTTCTTTCCTGATCTTAGACCTGTTTAGTATGAACCCTCATGTTCTCTTCATAAAATAGATCTAATAGAAGTTAGTTGGTTTGCAACTCATATTTGAAAGTGTAGATCAGTTTTTAGGAACAGTCCACCATACACAGTAAAAAGAAAATGAGCAAAACCTTGTATCTATTGAAGCAAAACAGAAAATGTTTATTCAGAAGTAGATGTAAATAATGCAATTGTGGGCTTCTTTGAAGATTTTTTTGTGTATCCAATCTCCATTCATACACATCATCTTCCTGCTCTGATTCACAACTCCTCAGCTTTGTCTCAAAATTACTTTTGTATTCTTGTCCGTATTTCTAAAGACTGCATGAGTATACCTGTTCCTGAGATCTGTTTCTCAGATGAATGCCTCCCACTCTGTATTGTTCCTTATTTTCTTTACCCTGCAGCTGGTTTCAAACTTGTCTGTAGTCTATATTGATATTTTTAATATTCCGGTTCCCTTTTGCTCTATTTTACCCAGTAAGGCTACACAGACTCCTAGACAAAACTCATTCATGGTGTCTGTCTGTCAGACCACTGCCCTCACAGCTTTGCCCTGTGTTAATTCCTACATTTCCAGAGTGTGCTCAGCCATTGTCTGGAAAAAGGTGTATGCCAAGAACTGCACCCAGTAAGCAGTTCTGTCTTCTTCTGGAGAAAAATGAAAATGATGTAGGTGTTTGCACTTGTGCTGTGCTGGGTTAGTTGGTAGACCAGAATGTGGTCCCTCTCTGCTCTTCGCACTACACATATGATTTAAATGCCTGCTTTTCTAACAAACATTCCAAATAATCTCTCCTACCCTTCCTGGACTTTCTAGGCACCAAAGGTTTTACACGGACATCTTACTTTCATACTTAAATATGTGTTACTCAGGAGGGACTACAGAATGGGAGAATTGATCTCATATTTTTTCATATAACTCTGCTCAGCAGCATTTGCTTGAGTCCCATGGCTGACCCAGTTGAGTAAGAAGATCCAGAGCAGTACAAAATCTTTTCTCTGTTTCAGGGAAAATGAGAGATGGCTTTTTAGCTTTAGTAGAAGCCTATAATCTGGAACTGAAATTTCTTGAAATTTTCCTAATAGTAAAGGAGATATTATGACCTTTGATCAGCCAGTGTTCTTCTTTTACCCAGATTTTTTTGGTTTGGAATTTTGCTCTACCTCCTAGCAAGTCTAGAATGCTGATTTTCAGTCTTAAAACATGCATTACATAACAATGCCTGACACTGCAGTGAAATACACATTGGCCTGCATACTGAGTGCAGTGTTCACCTTACAAACTATGCTTCAATATGAGAGTTTTTTCCTTCTTAAAGAACATCAATAGCTAAACTCAAAGATTTATAAACACAATAAATATTTCTCTTATAAAATATTTCATATAAAAAGCTTTTAAGTATTAGTTAAATTCTATTAGTGTTTTCCTATGCAATTTTAAATGTGTCAGTGGAAAAGATGGAAGGTGTATGTGAGGAAACCATGTGTTAAATGTCCAGAGAGAGGAAAAAACCTCTAGCTTTTTCATTAAGTAAAGTCTTTCAGAGCAGAATTCTTGCTCTTTCAAAACATGCACTTTCTCAAGATTCAAGTCAATAAAACAAATGCCTTTGATTACATTTCAAGTAAAGGAAAGGGGCTGTGGCAGCAGTGGATGAAGCTCTCACTGTATTATATCCTCATTTAAAGGAATCTTATGATCTTTTATACATGTTGCATATATATAATATAGAAAAAAAATGAATGGTCACATGTTTTGAGCTGTCTTGGGAGATGATTGAAACTTTTGAAATATCATTCTTTCTAGCAGAAATCTGGCAAACTGAACTCAAAGAACAGAAAAGACATTCATGTTTTTCTGTTGGTTTTGTTTTTACTCTTTTTTAACAAGGAAAAGGACTAAGATAAACTGGATTATTGATGCATCATGGCTACCACATGCATAGACTAATCTCATAGACATATCTCATCTCTTTGCCATCAACATAACTTTAGACACTGCATTTGAAAGAGATACAATCCTGGCTATTAAATGAGACACTGTGATGGCAACATAGAAGTATCACATAAGAATAAAGTCATCTTTCATGTACAGAAGCATAGATATAAAATCTCAAAGATTTAGTGGCAATTTTGCTCACTTAAATAAATTAAATTTACCTTACTTTGTATCTGCAAGGAAAAAAAATTAAGACTGCACTTTTGAAAAAGTGTACGAATCAATGCTGGCTATATATACCTATATCCATATGTCTGAGTGCCAATCTAGAACGATCATCATCAAAATCTTCTTGGTAGTCTTAAATTTTGAACAATATTGTGATAAAAGCTTATTAACAGTTGGGCAGAATAATTTATTATTTGGTATTCATTTTAGTTCTACTGTACAAGTTTCAAGGAGAAAAAATACTTTGTTACTGCAGTGACCAATAACCCAACACACATAACCAGGTTCAGCAATTCGAAGAATGAAAGTATCACAGACAAGACACTGAACTGCATCCACTGTCAAATCATTAGAAATAATAAAAGGACTCAGAGTTAACACAAAAAAAAGCAAGTGTGTGTGTGTGTGTGGAGAATTTTGAGAAACTGAAAGGGCACATTGTGTGCTTTTTCCCTCAGGACATTAGGAGGAACCCTTATTTTTGTCTCTGTGGAGTCGGGCAGTACTGGTATTGTCTTTTTTTTGGATATTCTGTATCTCATATCACACATGAGGTTAGACAATGTCTGAGTTATTCTTTCTGGTCTTGAAAGGCAACCAGACAGAGTTCTCAGTTAATACTGTTACATTAATCCCCTAGAAAGGGACCAGGAGCTGCTGGCCCCCAGTGTGCACAGAATGGCTGGGTAGAACAGTGCATTGGGCTGACTACAACCCTGGTCACTAGCAGACTTCCAGCTGGCTGGGCAACTGCACAAAAATTATTTTAACAAGATGACCTTTAAGGTCCCCTCCAACCCAGGCCACTCTGTGATTCTGTGGTTCTATGATTCTATGATTATATTTGCTAAGACTACAAAACCAATGGGAAGATAAAGTCCCATGTGTGTATGCCCACAGTCTCCCTTCCTCCCCATCTCATTCTCACTCACCCATACACACACAATACATGTGATTCTGGATAACCTAAGTTCTGTCAAAACAGATTGAGTATGTAGCCTTAATCCTCTGAGTCATACTGTATGAGAGGTGTCAGTAGAACAGAATGAAAAAGCTCAATCAGTTTTATTCTCTACAAAAGTCATTCCTTCCTGATTTTCAAGAGATTAATTCACTTTGCTTCTACCCCTTCCCCTGTTATTTCCAACTGCTATTTCCAGGAAGTACTTTAACCATTTTCCATAGAAAAGATTTTTTTTCCTCACTGAGGAAAATTTAATGTTGTTGACTGGGCTATCATAATAATTACACAAAAGGAAACTTAAAAATTCATCAAATAGCTCTTACTGTGTAGATGTGGAGGATGGTGGGAGGGAAAGAAAGTAGGAAGAGAGAAGTCACAACAGAAATTCTCTCTCTCAAAATGGTACATTTTTTCTGAATAAAAATAAGTTTTAACTGCTTTTAACTGATGCTTTGCAACCATATCCATTCCTCACTGTGAAAATGAAGTCTTCAAAGAGAGCACAACTGAATTATTTCACATACCAGTCAGAAAGGAAGAGGTCCCTTATGAGCTAGAGAGGTGTTTTGATCAGTGATACTTTCCTTTATTGGAATAAAGGAATTGCCTTCAGAAAGTGTGATATGATTCCAGCCCATCTTCTCCCAAAGTTTGTGAGTATTTTGAGATAAATTCTGCAGTTGTTATGCATACACCGGAGTACCTCGGATTGTGACTGACTAATTAATTAATTTTTTCAAGAATATTCATGGAATAACCTGTTATGTAAGCTGAGCTTTTTCAGCAGAACTGGATGGAAAAACAGTATTCATTTAAAAATGAATAGTGATGTGGCCTTCAAGTTTTAATACATTTTATCTTAGTGGTGCTTGGTACATGTTTATTCATTGACAGTGAATAAGCAGTGTATGAACAATGACACCTGTTCCCTGTCAGTCCCAGCCATAACATATGATTTTTTGTAACTGTAAATATTCTAGTACAGAAGGTACCTTTATATGCAAAGGGTGATGTCTATTTCACATGCCTAATCTTTGCCTGAGTCACAGAATTATGAATGTTTGAACTATTTAAAGGCATTATATGTGCATTTAAAGTTAGGCCATATGTAACTTTTTTTTTTTTTTTTCTGTTTTGTTGAGCCTGGATGAATTGTAGTCTCTGTGGTGTTCTGTGACTTTACCACAGCCAATAATGTTGTGTCTTGAGGGTCCTCATTTCAACATTTCTATGAAATATTATTAAAGTATCTGCTTCAGCCTAACTTCCTTTGCTTAATTTTAGCCTTTTTTTTTCTTTTTTTCTTTTTTTTAGTATTCCACAATCTCAAAGTGTAGGTGTTAAGAACAGTAGTAATACTTCATGAGCTGAGGTGTCTGTAACAGAGGTGGAGAAAACCAACTGGCAAAGACTGAAAAACCTTTCAAACCCTTACTTCCGCAAATAAAGATATTCACTCCTTCACTTAGAACTGTGCCTGAACACTGAGCAGGCAAAAGACGAATATGTTAAACATTATATATAGGAAACAAGGGGATGAGATTGCAATTATGGATTTTATGTAGCAATGAGGAACCTCAGAAGAGCACACCTATTTCTCCAGTGATTAATATTTTGCTGTAAAAGTCACTTCAAATATTATGAGTGTTTTACAGCAGCAAAGCAATGCTACAGCTGAGAAGTGCAACCTCTAAAAGGCTTTTTATACTTGGATCACCATGGTATTATGTGTTGGTTTCAGAGGCAGTGCATCTTCCTTAGAAAACACTTGGATCAGTCTCAGCGTCTGCTTTGTGCCTTAGGACCTGAGATATCATGTCTTACAAGCAGAGATGTCTGTTAGATAGCTTACAAGTGCATTTTATATAGACTGTGTAACCAGAATATAGATGGCTAACTAATATAAACCCTAATTAAGTTTGACAACAGTAGCGTTACAAATGTGGACTCCCCAAGGAACTTTGTCATTTTTGAGCATTAAGGGCAGTGTGACTTCAGGAAGACTGCATTTTGCATGTATACTATGGAATAAAAAACAGCTTTTATAGAGAGCCTTCTGCCCCTGAGAGTTGCAGGACTGCTGTTGGCATTTCTCTTTTGCTGGGCTTTGTTTTCAGTCCCATTCTGAGACTTTGAGCAGCCTCACGATAGGGCTGGCAAAGCACACAAATAATGCAACAGTGACCCCATAGGAGGGAACAATACCTTCCATAAAGTATCTTTGCCAATGAGTACCAGTGATACCATCAGTAATGAAACATTCTTCACTACATGCAGTAGGAAAGGTATAACATGTAACTTTCAAATGTGTGGGTTGCTGAAAACAAGATATTTTATATGAACAGTCTCTAAAAAGATTTTTTTTCTCACAAGTTATAATTTTCATTTTGTTTCAGTACTCTCAAAATCAAATAATTTTGTCTGGGGAATTATTTTGCATTAGGTTTCAAATATTTCTTCCCAAATAAATATTTTCATTCTGTTTGTACACCCAATCATTCCTCATAAACTATTCATTTAAATACATGTCACATTATTGTGTTTTATTTATTGATATTGATTCCTAGGTGTTCTGCTTGTTGGAGAAGTTGTTTTGTATATTCATTCACAACAACCCTCACTCCTACCCCCACTTTTTTTCCTGGAGAATTTAGATTTTGATTTTTTTAAAATCTAATCTAGAATTAAAAAAAATTATTAACCATGTTGGTACAATAGACATTATATTTTCTAGTTATTTCATTCTATGCATATTTTCAAAATTCCTTGTTTTATAAGACTGTACCAGGAAATGAGGATATCTATTTCATATTATGGATACTTATGCCTGAAGTTTACTGTAAATTGGGAACAAACACATCTGTTTTGTAGTTATTTTAACCTTTGATTTTGTTTGTATTTTATTATAATGAATATTTGCTGTGTCTGCATGGATGGAATATCATAAGATAAATATTTTAATATTTATTCAGATCTTGATGCCACAGAATGCCAACTATTGTGTTAAAAGGCAAAAAATTTTGGTGTTTCCTTAATTAAATAGACAAACTTGTTTCTTTCCCTTTTTTACCCATTATATGAATAATTTAATGTGAAAGATGCACACGCTATTTTATTTGAAGACAGAGAAAAAGTAAACCAAGATTGAAACTTATTTGCCAGAATATTATTGATCTCAGCTTCAGTACATAAGCTATGTAACGAAACTTCTTTTAACAAAATACAGACGTGGAATAGCAAGCTGCTCTGCTCACATCTTTGTTGTTTATACTGGAAATGATGAACGGAAAGGTGCAAATATGCTGCCTCCTAATAGAAATATCTTCCTTTGATTTGATGTCTTCTCTCTTTCAGGAGACACTGCAGAGGAGATGGTATCAATGTCTCACTTTGGTAACCTTGAGGAAAAAGTATATACACGCATAGGAGAGATCTATAATATTTCTATCTGCCAAAATAAATCAAGCTTCTGCAAGACAAAAATGTCCAAAAACCTGATGCACCAGCCCTGTCTTTCTGGTGATTAGCCATCCAATCAACTGAGGTCATCATGATGATTAACTTCACTGTTGTTTTACAATGCTCTAAAACCTGGACTCATCTTCTGTATCAGAATTCAGTTTTAGCTGTTGCTTAATACAGCAAGAAGGCTTTCTTTTGAAGATCATAAACATCCCTTTGGGTGAGCTTAAAGAAAACTGAAGATTAAATAACTCATTATAGAAATAAGTAATCTGTTTTAAAAAAAAGAAGGCACTAGTCTTTGATTTTGTGAGCTTAATAGTATCTCATCTAATAATAAACTATATTAAAATATTCAAATCATTAAAAAAAAATCCAAACTAATAATCTTTAAAATGTCTAGTCAGTTTCTCTAGAAAAATTAAGATTCACTGATTTCAAGTCAGCTCACAGTGGTCAGGAGCCTCTTTTAAGGTTTTATAGCCTTCTAAAATTACATCTGAATTCATGAAACAAGCAATCTGTTAACACTAGAAAGTATTTTTGTTCAACTCTGCTCTACTTCATTTCTGAAGTGATGGTAGTCTGTGTAAATCAGCTCACCATGACAATACAGGGAAGACTGATACCACTGATTAACGGTGTATGCAGGAGATAAGGAGAGTCTTTATATCCTTTGCTTTCTCAAATTAAGGACCTGATTTTTACTGCCTCCTAATCTCCATCATCGCTCAGAAGAGAGAATCCCTTATGGGTTCTGAGGGCTTCCAAACAACTTGCAACAGCCACTGCAGACTCCTGCTGGATGAGGGGACTTGCCATAAGCTGATATAAACACACGCAGTGAAAAAGTGTCCAATGCCTCGAATTTCTCTTCCCATCTGGAATTGTAACTTGTTTAAGCATAAAACTTATCCAGCTTCAATACTGAATTTTCATCTTGATCATGCAGGGAGTAGAGGGTCAGGTGCTGATCTCTTCTCTGAAGTGACCTGTGACAGGTCTTGGGGAAATAGCGTGAAGTTGTGTCAGGGGACATTTAGGTTGGATATCAGGAAAAGATTTTTCACCCAGAGGGTGGCTGACTACTGAACAGGCTCCTAAGGGAAGAGATCAAGCACCAGCCTGACAGAGTTCAAGAACAATGCTCCATGATGTGATGCTTGGGCTGTCCTGTGCAGGGTCAGGAGTCAGACTCAATAACCCAAATGGAGGTTTATCGACCTCAGCATATTCTATGTGCTAATTCTTGGTCCTTGATTCTATGAAAATTCAGTAAATAAAATGACAAAATCTAAAGACAAGGAGATAATGAATGCAGGAGAAATAAGAAAATTTCTTAGGCACCAGACATAAGACAAATGCTTTAGGATCTGAAATATATTAAAAAAGAAAAAAAGACGCCAGAACTTAAAACTAAGGAAGGAGCCAGTTATGGTGCAGTTTCTATTAATATCATTGGTATCACAGATATCAAGTATATTTTCACTTGATATATTTCACTGTATCAAGTTTATTTTAATCATGGTTAATTGAACTTATTAAGAGAATTTTATTATATCGTAAACTATCTAGAGGCAAAGCAGATTACCCTTATTTTTTTCTCTAGACAATTCTGAATGCAAGGACAGGGCCAGAGACTCCACTGCACTATTCAACATTGTTACACTCAACGTCCTAGAGTCATGCTACTTTTCCTACTTAGATTTAACTTACAGATTAACATGAAGACCTCAGAGTTGCATGCTGTTGGTATGACACTGAAGTGAGACATCCAGACATTTGAAGAGGGTGAGTAGCTGAGCTGAAAAGCAGCTCTCAAGGAAAGGAGGCTTTTACTCTCACAGTTTTTTTCTCACATGGCTCTGGTTTAAGGCCACATAGCTGCACCAAAAGCCGAGCCTAGGTAGCCAAATTTGGGCAAGATGGGAATATATATGACATTGCAATCAGAGCCATGCAACCATGCAAGTGATAATTCATATTTTCTTGGAGGCCAGAATCAGGTCTCCAAAGAGGTCATATTTTAGCTCAGCAATAAGCTCATCCAAAAGATGTCTCAAGTGAGGATTTTCCCCAGTCTGGGGTGGCACTGCAAGGGAATAAACATTTGCCACAGCAGAATGATGCTTGTCATCATAGGGGATAACATAGCAAAGGACAACTCTCACATACCTTTTGCTGTTTCATCTGCTAATCTGATAATTACCAGCATAGAGACTGCAACAAAATCTCACTTTTCTTTTCACAGAAGATTTGGAAGCATCACATGTCTATTTAAGTATTTGTGCAAACTGTCTACAGCTTTGCCCCCAGTGACAACTCCCATGTATAACTTCACCATTCAGAGCTTTTATACCATATAACACAGTATTTATGAGACTTCAAAACTTTCAAACCTTAGGAAACTTGTATTGCTTTTTAAAAATTTTGTGCTTTTTCTCCATATATGCCTTTGAAATATAATAACCCCCTGCAGCGTTATA
>VXBB01017307.1:81491-101121 GCA_013399915.1 Illadopsis cleaveri
TTTTTTTCTTCAAATTCAGATTCTGTGTTTATGAAGTTTATGAATACCAAAAACATCTTAGGAACTCAGCACTGACAGCATAGTCTGTCATCTTGTGCTGTACACAATGGTATTTTGTGGAATATGTAATGGGATAAAAACTCAGAACCAAATAAATTTTTTCTGCAATCAGCTGCTTTTCTTCATGCCAGGAATCTCACCCTTGCTGGTAGCAATCTGCATGATGGCAAGCCTGTGAATTATCTTAAAATGTTAACAGATCAATAGTCAGCTGGCCCAGCCTTTCTTAGCAACAAAATGGACAACATGGCCCAGCACCATCTCCAGATGAATCTTAAGTGTCCACCACTTCCCAGGTGAGATTATTCCAATGGCTGATTTTTCTTATTGTGAAAAATTTTCCTCCTGTTCTTAACTGGAATCTCCCCAGAAGTAATTTGTATCCATTACCCCTTGTCTTGTCCAAGTGACTCCTTGTAAAAAGGAAGTGCCCTGGTAGGGTAGAGTTAATTTCTTCTTAGTAGCTGCTACAGTGCTATGTTTTCGATTTTGAATGAAGATGATGTTGATAACACTCTGATGCTTTTGGTCTTTCTCTAAGTTGTGTTTATCCTAAGTCATGCTCTGCCAGTGAGGAGGTGCATAAAAGAAACTGGGAGGAAACATTAGCCAACACAGGTGACCCAAAGGGATGTTCCACACCAAAGAACATCATGCCTGGAATATAAAATGGGAGAAGTTACCGGGAAGTGGGGGCTGATCTGGCTTTGGGAAGGGGGCTCTGATATTGGTCATCTGGTGGTGAGCAACTGCATTGTGTACCACTTTCTTTTTCCAATTTATTATCATTATTACTAGAATTTACCGTTACCAGTGTACTTTACTTTCTTTTTAATTATATAGCTATTATTATCTCAAACTAGAAGTTTTATTTTGATTCTCGTCCTCATTCCACTAGTATGAAGGGCAGAGAGGAAGGTTGAGTGAGCAGCTTTATGGTACCTAATTTCCAGCTGGGCTTAAACCATGACAGGAAGTCTCCATCTTCTTTGGCAAGTGTAACACACTTTAAATACTGGAACATAGTAATGTCTCCATTAAATGTAATGTAATGTCATGTAAATGTAATGTCTCCATAGAGGTCTCCATTAAATCTTTTAATCTCAAGGCTGATTTTCAGCCTTTCCTCCTATGGCAGGTTTTCCATTGATCATTTTTGTGCCCTTCTCTGAACCTTCTCTAGCGTGTCCAAACCTTTTTGTATAACAGGAAATAAAATCATGGCCTGACAAATGCTGAGTAGAGTGGCAAAATTGTCCCCTTTAGAAGAATCAGAAAATAATACATTAAGCTTCTATGCTCCTTTGCCATTAAAGTTCTAAAAATTCCAGAGTTCAAAATTCCTTCAAAGTTGGTTAATCTCAGAAACCAGCCTCAGAAGTCTCTTTTTTTTTGGGCGATTACATTTTCACTGATTGACACACAGAATCCTTCATCTAGGCAATGAACTATCTGTGTGTCATGATAATTACTAAAGATCCACTCTCATGAATACTAACAAGCTGCTTGGAAACTTAGCAAATATCCTCTGTCTACTTTTTTCCTTCTTAGTGACTTATCTATACTAAATTAGTTCCCAACCATGCTGTGCTCTGCTAGTTGATTTTTTTTAACTTCATATTTTGCTTCCAGTTCTTTCCTTGTTCACTAGCACTAAATGCACTCATATTTAATTACTATTTATTCACAGACTTGTGTAAGAACCCCAATTCCTGATCAGAATCAGGGCCCAGTTACACTCCTTAGATTACCTGCAATAGAAATAATCCAACAATGAAGCAGATTACTGACAAGTCTAGAGATAAAATGTTTTTCTAAAGTTACATTTTAATTTTTAAATTTTAATGTAAATTTTAAATTTTTCATGTTTTAAAAATAAAATCTGTTTACACTCATGTGGTTTTATGGGTATTAAACCACAAAAAAATCCCATTGCATGTAACAGATTTGGTGACTCCTGCAGCCCTTATATAGATAAAATGATACAAGAAAACTGGTCACGTGTTGAATTCCCAGAAGTTTGTCAAACTAGATAAAACCTGTTTGGTTTGTAGTGTTGTAGTCTCAACATTGTGATAAAAAAAATTCTTTCAGCTGTATTTCTTTCCAGAACTATAAGTCTCAAACAAACAGGTGGCAATTTGGGATATTACATTGCATTGTAATTGAAGTTGATTTTGAACAGAGTTGTGAGACAGCCTCCTTTTGGAGAATAATGACAATCTAACGTATTGAGATTTCTCAGTAAACAATTTTCCTGGAGGTTACCAGAACAGGAACTTCACTCTTCTTGGTCACTCCTGTTTTATGAGGATCAAAGGCATTTAGGCACTATTTTCTTATAGAGCTAATTGGTCCCATGTTGTATCTTTATGCTCTGTGGACCAGCAATAACATGAAAAATATTTAAGGAAAGAGTGTCTGCATTAATCAACCTTCATGAAAATCCTGTTTGTGGGAAATTGTGGGTTGGAATATCAAAGGCTGACAAGAGGCCAGAAGATCCATCTGAGTTTTAGGGAAAGGAAAACTCAGAACATGAGTAGAATGGAGGGAAGAGTCATGGTTCAAACCAACATGAACAACTGATTCACAGAATAATTAAGAATAGAAAAGACCTCTAAGGTCATCAAGTCCAATCATCAACCTTACAGTGCCAACTCCACCACTAAACCACATCCCTAAACACCACATCTACAAGTTTTTTGAAGATTTCCAGTTTCCAGACAGATGGTCTGTTCAAGTGCATGAGCACCCTTTCAAGGAAGACATTTCTTGTAATATCCAATCTAAACCTCCCCTGGAACATGTGTTTGTGGGAGACCCCAAATTTAGTAGGCCATAGGACCTGGCCACAGGGTCAGTCAAAGCGAATGACTCTCTATGTCCTTCCATATGACCTTCTGTCTGGTGTGAATACTGAAACACCCCACCTTTATCACTCAGTGTAGTAGGAAATACAAGATGGAAAATTCTAAAGTCTGTCACCAGTTCATCAGATCAGGCATCTAGTTTTAGGTACAGAATCCCAAGATACACTTCAGAAGGAACACTTGCTAACTCTGCTGTTCTGGACCTTGCTTTCAACATCAGCAAAACAATTTCTAGTGCCAAGAGTTTGTATGTGCTACTGCAAAATGAATAATAAGTAGGATTTCCCAGTCCGGTTTGTGAAGAATCTTTGAAGAACTTAATTCAAAATGTAATTGTCAAGACAGGAGTTAATTTTTAATATCTTTCTAAAAGGCATGTTCAGTTAACACAATTAGACTGAGTGGTACAAGAGAAAAGGAGAATAAAGGGCTAAGGAGACTTAGGAAATACAGCACCATATGTGATAGCCTCTCTCTCTTTAAATTCATTCAATTCCTTGCAGATATAACTTCAAAATCCAGAGATGCATTTTGCTATC
The DNA here is from genome assembly GCA_013399915.1 of Illadopsis cleaveri. Lineage (NCBI taxonomy): Eukaryota > Metazoa > Chordata > Aves > Passeriformes > Timaliidae > Illadopsis > Illadopsis cleaveri. The sequence goes on from VXBB01017307.1 coordinate 84,964, forward strand.
TCCATTCTCCCCAGTTTGATGTCACCTCACTTCTGTTGCCTACAATACTCCAACCAGAAATAAGGAACTACAAAACAGACTTTGTTCTTTAGGGTACGATAATTTAAAATGTAGTTATTTAAGTCTCTACATTTTACTCTCTCATTATGGATCTGTTTTGTCAAATATGAGTTTAGGGTTATTATTTTGTGTGAAATTGGAGCTGTCTCAAACACCCCTCAGCATCAAACAATCACAGGCTGTGCTTTAACTGTTGGAAAGGGAAATGTAGGTAGAATTCATGCCTCCAGTCTCTAACAGGAAGTTTTACTCTTAGCTCAAGCAAGGCTGTACTTGTATTGCAGAGGCAGAGATTTTATCAGTTAAATTGTTAATGAAGCATTACTAGCTGGGCATTTCAGGTGCCAGGGTCATCTTTTTTCAGTTTCTGCATAATCAACAGAGACACATTGGCTCCAACTATGACTCACCTGTTGAAAGAACCTAGCTACCCTAGGGATGCAGAGATTTAAAGAGATTATCCTCCCCTACTATAAACTCCTATATTAGAGAATATGTTTACTCACATGCTATTGATACAGTGCTACTAATTCTAAGGATATTAAATAGATCCAAATAGTAAAGAAGGTTTATTAAAATTTATTTCACTGGGCAGTTTTGCCTTGCACCCACAGATCATGGCACAAGTGAAGCACAGAATGCAATGAGATATCTGTATTTGGGAAATGTGGTATTTTCCTTACAAAAGAATCTTATTATAGAGAAATTTATCTATTGTGAAATTTGGTTCTGTTTTTGATTTTTAAAATACAATTGCTCCGTTAAAGGACATTCATCCATGCAAACAAGTAGACTTTAGGACTTTAGGTTGATTTAGGTACTCTTTGTCTGTAAATTTAACCTCTTCTAAGTAGCTCAAAAATATGTTAGAGTTTGGCCACTAACAATATTATTGATAAACTCTCATTCCAAAAAGTGCTGTAGCCACAAAATTAGGAACAACTCTTTTTTTGGCATACAATTCTGCTTTTGAATTGAACATGGTCAGTTAAAAGACAGGCCAAGGACTTTGCGGCAACTGTACAAAGTAATTTCATGTCAAAATCTGCTATATAATTTCTCCCATCAGGAAGTCCTCCTTGTGAGATCAAAAAATAATTCCAGTGTCTATCTTGCTCCTGTAAAAAAGAAATGCAGGAGCTAAAGAAAAGTGGTAATTGTTTAAAATTAAAGATTAAATAATTACACTGATCTACGCACAGAAAGAGCAGTGGGGATAATGTGTTCAGTCTGCATTAGCCAATGACACACATCACTGCATACAGTACTCTGTCACATTCTAGGATTGTATATAAATGTCAGCCCTGCTATTTATTTTCAATTTAAAATGCATTAATAATAGCTCTATCATGCTGACAAATCTTATAATGAAGACAGCTGATTATCTTTTTTTCCTGAAGGACAGGGTAAGACAAAGACTCATTTTAATGCAATAATGAGCAACTCTTATTATTTTATTGGGAAACTGATTCATTCATCTTGATCTTACTTATGTTGAAATAGTCTATAAGCAAAAGATACAGGAAAGGAGAGATCAGAATTAATCACTTCAGAAAAATTGCTAGGAAATATTAGAGAAAAACCAAGAGCAATATTTTTCTCTTTATACACTCTGGTACCTGTGATTAATTGATTTATATTATGATTAATTGCTTGACACGTACTCATTAATTTTGTGTTAATTCCAAATTGTTTTATAGTTCTCAAAAGTTCTACAGACAATATTAGTTAAATTATTTGTTTACTGAACCACAAAACAAATCACTGACTTACATGATTGATTGACTGACTGATTGACTGACTGATTTGTATTTCCTTTGTCTAACAGTGTATCACGGAGTGGTGTCTTTTTAAGCATATGCAAAGTCATGTTTTAACATTACCTATTCCAAATATTTGAAAACCTAAGACTCAGACTGAGAAAATCACAAAACTAGATTAATTATCACGTACTCTTATAAAATATTATGTTGAATATTCACTTTTACAAAATAGAGAATCAAATTGAGGATCTGATTTTGTCACAACCCGCCTAGGCCTCCGGGTGGATCTTCAGGGGCAGTGACCTTCCCTAGCAAGTTGCCTTTAAGAAGGCAGCCTCAGTCCAGGTGGCGCAGGCACCCTGGTGGAGTGATTTCAGCTCAGTTGTGATTGTCGAGCCCGTCAGCTCTGGCCGAGCTCAGTTGCCAAAGCAGCTTTCCTAAGTGGGGCTATTCCAAGGCGGTGCGGAAGAGAGGCACAAGAGCCAAGATCGATCTCCGAGAGCCTTCTTTATTCTTCTTCAGCTGACGTCTGGAAGACCCCGAGGTGATTGATCGCTGGGGCTTTATACACACAAAAAAGGGGTGGGGTTTTACAAACAACCAATGGGGTCAAGGATTGAAAAAGGGACCAGTCAGGGAAGGGATCCGAAACGAACCAATCAGGGAACAGAACTTGGACCAATGGGAGAGGAGAACTGGGGTACAGAACAACAACCAATCACGAACCAGGCAATTAGCATACAAGGAAGTATTTTGAATATTCAGCTGGGATAACGGGGATTGGCTAAACTTTCTTAAACACTTGTAGCTCTCCAAGGGAGTGCTGGACGCATCACCCTGTCTAGGTCTTCCTCGGAGGCATGGGCCTCCACATGATTTCAACAACATTTGTGAGCAGTAGGACATGTACTGAATGAAGATATGCTCTCATTACAAAAATCGCCACTAAAGGCTATATGATATAGTGGTTTTGAAGCAGGTCTGGAGAATCATGAAATAGAATCACTGAGTAATCCAGGTGGGAAAGAGCCTCAGGAGATTTCTAAAGCACCCCCCTACTCAAAGCAGAGCCGCTTGTAAGATATGAGTAAGGTGCTCAGGGATTTTTCTTGACTCTCCTCGCCAACGATGGAGCCTGCAGAGGCTCCCTGTACGACTCCTGATGGTCTTCATGGGTAAAAAATATTTTCTGATTATATTTTGGAATCTCCTTTGTTTTAAGTTATGTCTGGAATCTTTTTGCTGTCAAGAGCTTGTATTTGTCTTCTAAATGACTTCCATTTGGATATCATTAGATTGCTATTAGACCCTCTAAACTTCAGAAACTATAATTTGGTATTTATCTTTACGTATATATAGTTAGCAGTCATGTTCAGAGAAAGTATTTTACTTTCTTTTTAGCCTGATCCATCAGTTTTCTTTACTTTTTTCAGAAAATTAGAAAAAAAAGGTTTTTTCCTTATGTAGTGATANTTACTTCCTTTTTAGCCTGATCCATCAGTTTTCTTTACTTTTTTCAGAAAATTAGAAAAAAAAGGGTTTTTTCCTTATGTAGTGATAGAAAAGGTCTGAATTCATGTAAAGTTACTATTCATGTAAAATTACTAAAGTTACTAAAAAGTTTGCGATGATGGAGAGCTAATTTAAATATATTCCCTAAACTCTTCTACAGCTTATAAATATACCCTTTTTTAAGAAAAGAGGATTTTCTTGTATAGTCAAATGACTTGATTATTCTTAAACCAATATAATTGCAAACTTCAAAGAAAACACTGTATTTTGGGGATTTTGGTAGAAATTGTAAAATATGGCATCTGTCACAAGATTTGTTAGATTTATGTAGTTGTTTCCTCTATGTCTGTAAAAAAAGGATGAGAAAAGAATTTGCAAGTAGGGAAAGTTTCCAAAGAGCAGAGAAACCAGCACAGGCAAAAGACAAGCCGGGATAAAGGGTTCGTTACTAACAATCACATGTTGCATTATGCTGTTGCTTTAAAACATAATTCCATCATGGAATTTTATTATAACTGCTTAATGTTAACAATTTCCAGTGTTGTGCAGCTCCATATAGATATTTTATACTTTTAAATTCAAGTTTTCAAAGGCATTGTCAACACTGGGTAACTCTCACCACCTACAGGAAGACATAAAAAGTGTTTGACAAATATGCAAACAGTAGTAGAGAGTAAAAGGTCAATAAATGTGAATATGAGAGGCTAATATTAATCCATTAAAATAATGTATATGCACACAAAGAGTCCTATTTCTACTTCATTTCATTGACTGAGCTGCTCTACATCCACTCACAAAAGCTTTTCCATAAATAAGCACACACAAGATAATGCAAGATTTTAAAGCAAAATCTTTCTCTGCTGTATTCTAATTAAACACAAAAGTGCTGAGGGCACAAAATGTAATTAATTACGTCGAACACAAGGTGATTGAAAGCAAATTTTGAAAAACAATCACTAAATCTTTTTGGAGCTTAGATCAATAGTCTGTTAAATTAAAACTTAATTGTAAATTTTTCTTGTAAAATATGGGTTCACTTTAAATAAAAAATGATGCATCCTAGGAAATAAATATAGTATTTTCTGTCTTTGAGGACCACATTGTGTTTAAGCTATTATGCAACTATTGGATTGCAACATGTATCCAGGTGCTGAATGATGTTTTGTCATTGAATAGGCCTGAACTAAAGGAGCTGTAGAGAAACTTTCACATTCCTATAATGAATATGCAGTATCATTATGCAATATATTTTAAAAAATCAGAATGTGCAATGGGACATTTGTGTAAATGCATCCAGGAGACTTAATGAAGTTATAAAATGTTTTGCTTTGTCCTATGTGCTGTCTCCATTCTCATTCTGAAGAAGGTCAGGATAGTGTTTCATCTAACATGATACTTTGGTTTATCTCAGCCCTACAGGATCAGTGAGAAAGTTGAGAATTAAGCCTTCTTTTGTAGTACAACTTCAAAGTATAGAACAGGAACTGGGGAAACCAACTGAAATTAAAATGCTGTGTATACCAAAATTGTTTTCACATTGGCTTCTTCTTTCAGACACAATGGATTAATTTCAACTCCCAGTATTGTTAGGATGATTCATAAAATGTAATTGTTTTAATATAAATATTTCTCTACAGAGTTCTTCTGTTTGCACAAAGGTCTCTTTCTTTTCTTTCAATGACATTTTCTGCACAAGTGCATTTTATGTGTGATCTCTGGTCAGTCAGTTGTCTACGTATTCTGTATCTATTATCTGCACTTTCAAGCAAAACTGAGCATGTAGTCTCAGAGCTAAAAAAAAAACAAAAAACCCCACTATGACAATAGCAGTAAGTGAAGGGAAGACCTGTTCAAGGATAGCACTTGTCACCTAGGTTCATAGAACCATAGAATGGTTAGGGTTGCAAGGGACATTAAAGATCCTCTAGTTCCAACCCCCCCCATCACAAATAGAGATGCCACTCACTAGATCAGGTTTCTCAGAGCTCCATCCAATCTCTCCTTCCAGGGATGGGCCTTCCACAGCTTCTCTGGGCAACTTATTCCAGTGCCTCACCACTCTCTCACAACAGGACTTTTTTCTATTGTCTAATCTAAACTTACCCTCTTTCAGTTTAAAACTTTTGTCCCTTGCCCTGTCACTGTCTGCCCATATAGAAACTCTCTCTCCCTCCTTATTATAAGCCTCCTTAAGGTAATGAAATATCACAATGTGGTGTCCCCAAAGTCTTCTCTTGTCCAGACTGAACAGCGCCAGGTCTCTCAGCCAGTCTTTGTGTGAGAGGCATTCCATCTCTCTGTTTATCTTTGTGGCTCCTCTGCCCCCCTCAAACAAGTCCATTTCTAATGCTGAGGACCCTAGACTTGGATGCAATACTCCAAGTGGTGTCTTACAAAGGCAGAGGTTGGTAGTTCTGGGTTGTTTTTTTGTGGTTTTTTTTTTAAACGGGCCAAGTGCAATAGAAGTTAGGACTGGCCATGTCAGCCCAATCAGCAAGAACCTGGAGGTCTTCCTGGATGCCTGGCTTCCAACTGGGGGAGGACAGATGAGGAAGGAAAGGTTCATACCTCCCTGTCCATCTGAGGGTAACAGCCTCACAGGTTTGTGTGTCCTGCCCTAGCCATGGGTGTTATGAGAGCAGTGAAGACTCCACTTCTCTTTAATTTAAAGAGAAAAAAAGTTGCACTGCTCCCCTTAAGCCTGCCCTTTTCCCACTCCCAGCCAGGGATAGACTACATCTCTGCAGGCAGCTCAATGCACTAACCCCCTCTTTCTACAAATGAACAGTTTTTCCCTCAGCCTTTGTTTGGTCTAATTTCTGGTTAAACTGAAGGGTGATGAAGCAACAAATGCAATGGGCCAGCTGACTGTCCCTTCTCAGGAGGCATGTGGTTCGCACTCTGTCTGCTGCAGGTCTTTTCCCCTGCAAGTTTTAGCATTTCCCAGGGGAAGCAGGCCCCCCATTTCTGCCAGAAATAGGTCTTTCCATTTTAAAACATTTGTCTGTATTCCTGTCAGCTTCACTGGGATTTTTGCTCTCTGATCTGCATGACTAGCAGTGCTGCTTTCATCACTGTTTCATAAGAGGCCTATTTGTAAACTGTGTTTTCCACTGATTAAAGAGGAAACTTGTTGAAATTGTAGGATATTTCAGTGTATCTCAGAACAATTCCTAAATCACTGAGCATTCATGTGTAAAGTAACTCTACTGTCACATTGGGAACTTAAGTTTCTTGCCAACGCTTAGCCTCACCCGGTTTCCTAATAGTCAATCACCTGGGCACAGATACATTTCTTAAAAAGATATATTTCTTAAAAAAAAAATTACCAAGTCTGAAGAGAAACTACTTGCTCTTTATGCCATAAAGTGGTTTTGAAGCTCTGAGGAGCTGAAATGTGACCTGTTTGTTTCACTGCGGTGCACAGCAGCATGCATGAGAAATCAGGCAAGAGAAACTTAAAAGAAAATATTGAGCTGCTTGCTGTCTTTTTAAGAATTCTAATCTCTTAATAAGACTTGGCAGGTGCTAACGGTTTTGTGCCTGTTTCTTTTTCCCTTTTTAGTTATCTCAGTTCTGTGGAGGTAGATTCATTTTCTAGGTTCAGTAAGTATTGCTTCACCTGCCTTGCAATGGAACTTCAGGTCCTTTGATAAATAGATTAGAAGGTTATCAAATTTCACTGTTGTTTCTGCAAGTGTATTTGTTTTCTCTGATGAAATGTTCTTTCTTAGCTTTCTAGAGCAGTAACCTCCATGGATCACAATAAATGCCTCTTCTTCTGAAGGAAAAACAAATCAGTGTGGGAAGGAAAGACTTTGCCTGAATTCTTCAGCAAAGACATTCAAAGCAGTGCTAAAAACAGGACTCGCTTCTATGCAGATTTCCACAGATCCCCCATGAAAATTACCATGCCAAATTAACCCCTCACTAATGCCATTAGCAGAGATTCACCAGATGTAATTTCCTCCTGTTATTAATAAGAGCAGTTTGTATATCATGAAGGAATACAAAGCCACAGGAAACTCTGGTGCCTTTTCTCTTTACTCTTTACTCACACTAAAGTCTGAGGCAAGCACCAGGCGTGTGGAAAGACATAGTAAAATTCAGCTATCTTGCTGGAATTGTGATAGGTTTAAGATAGTTTAAACATTGGATATGATCTGATTAGAGCACCTCTAAACTAAAGCCCTTTGGGAAAAAATCTAGCTTTTGACATAGTGACTTACCTAGGGGGATGCAGAGGCTGCATGCAGCATGACATGCTTGACAGAGCTCCTTGAAGTGCACAGAGAAAAGAACAGTACTATTGCACCCCTCCTCCTTACACGGCACTAAACTCTGTACGAACAATTTTGCCACAGCTTGACCTGCTCCTGGGAGATGCCACTCATGCACACACCACAGTGTCTGGGAAAGAACAGGGCCATTGTATCTCTAAGCAATAACCCCTCATGTGCCATCCCCAAATGCATTTTGTGCTGTGCTGTTGTTGTCAGGCTGAGACAGAGGTGACTGGTGATGTTTCTGTAGATACTCCCCTATTTTTCCTTCAGATGCACTGAAAAAACACTTTGTGAAACAACCACATATATTATGCACATGTAAATATATTGATTTCAGTGTGATTCAGGTTAAGCGTGTCCCTGGAGGCCTTTCCAAATCAAGACTGAAGCACAAGCTGTGAATGGAAGGAATACCGTCTCACACAACTTTCCTCATGCTTTGTATAAAATAGTTGCATTCCCTGTCAGTTTTTATATTAATCTTTTCTCTTCATTCATGCACTGTCTAAAATGTGCATGCACATTGCTAGAATGCAAGCCTGATGACAATATAAACAATACTAATATTACAAAAGATAGTCTCTGGTGTGCTAAGTAAAAGGTGAAGACCAAATGGCACCATTTGGTTCACATGCTGATCAGAGCTTTTAGCCCTTGTGGTAGATGTAATATTTGTAGCAGTTCAAAGGCGGAGCTGAGGAGACAAGCATTGAACATTAAACATTAAACAGTGTGGATAGTTAGGATCCAGAGCTTTCTCTCTTGCTCTTTTTCTTCTCTGGATTTCTTTTGTAAGTATCAGATATTCTGCACAATTTTTTTTTCGACCTTCAGGAAACAGTGATGACCCTCATGATTTTCAGGTGTTACATCTTAGGTCTGAGCATATCGTGGTAGCATGAATATGGTCAATATGTGAGACATTTCATAAAACTTGCTGAAATTCTGTTTCACTCTAGATTTACCTCCAGAGTAGAACACAGTAGTCCTTGGCCTCTGCAGTACTCAGTGAGTTAAAATATGAGACACTTGGGAAAACAACAAAAACTCAAGGTTATCTTCATTATATTACTGCAGAAGCTGAGGACAGTAAACAGCAGAGCACTTGAAAGCAGTGAAAGCAAACACTCTAAGATATATACATATTCAGAAAAGTACTTTAATAAACAGCCACTAAAAATGTTACAATAGGAAAAGAGGGGGAAATTAAAAAGCTGTTACCATTCAGGGACATTTGTGGGACAGTCACTTCTTGAGGTCATAAGTGCAAGCAAAGCCTATTACCATGTCAGCAAAGAATTCATACAAGTACTTTCTACCGCATCATTCATTGTTTTGTGGTGTGAAGGAAAAGCCATTCAAGATCAGAACTAAAAAATAAATACCCAAGTTCTACAAGGGCAAGGACAGTGACAGTAAGACATACAGTTCTTGTACTGAATCTGTTTTCCTGACAATAAAACAGTGATTCCTTGCTATTCCTTAACTTCTGCTATTTTTCTACTTTTAAAAAAGTATTTATTTTTCATATCCATTTTAACTAAATGGAACACAATGACCAGAGTCTAAAATACAGCTGTGAAGATTTAAGAGGGAGGGAAGGTAGAAGACCTTCTCTCCTCTCTACTTACATCTTACCTCACACAGCCTTGAGTCAAACTGAAAGGGAACCTGGGAAAATTGCTTATTCTCTTCAAGTCCAAAAGCATCTCTAAAACTGTTTAGTCATGGAAATGGCTGGTATTTCCTTCTGAAACAACCTACAGCTTTGAGAAAAACAAAAATGCAAGAAAAATGGCAACACTTTTCAAAGTACTATTGTCTATTTTTTAAATAAGCTTTTGAGTGTATTACAGTTTTCTGGAAATTACATGTGTAGGGGAAAATGAAGATGGAGAAGAAAACCACTTTCTCATTATGATTGATATGTTATCCAAATCAACTGTAAATGGAAAATATTGTGATTTCCAGAGTTTTGTGAAAGCTAGCAATTTTTATTATCCTAGCAGACCAATGTTCTTTTTCCAAATGCATGTCTTAAGGAAATTCTTTTGAATGCTCCATGAAGAGGAGGAGAATCATGTGGAAATTGCTTTCTAATTATTTCAACTGTTTCTGTGCATCCTGGAAACCCACTGACTTTCATTAATGTAAAACATAGGAAAATACGGATTTGCTCATCAGTAAAAGTAGTAAGACTGTCTAACAGCTAAGGCTCTGGAATTATAATCTGTCTAGGCATCTTAAGAAGAAAAGCCTTGTTGATGTTCTGTGATTTTGACATTCAACTAGAATTCAGACCAGGAAAGACATTACAGAACTGGAACACTAATGTATCCATAAACACTGATGGTTCAAAAAGATGTTACATCAGTGGTGGGTCTACCACAAACTGATCCAGATCCAGATTCAGATCCACAGTCCTGCTGAATAACGAAGCCACAGATCATTTAGTCTACTCTGGGGCTTCTAGAAGCAAGAAAATTACTTGTTTACAGGTTTCTTGGCTTGATTTTTTTGGTTTGTTTTCTTGTTTCCAGTGCCTTAGCACTGACATAATCAGGAGGTTACTTCATGTAACTCTGAACCACCAGAAGAGTTGGATATTGGTTTTAAAATATTTAAAATACGTATTTTCACAAGAATTTCATCTGATGAAATAACTTACATCATGCCATAACACCTTGATGTTATTTTTGTCTTTTCTTATGTCATTTTTGTCTTTTTAAATTTAAAGGTCAAAATATCTTTGCTCATCTTGGTGCGTGAGACATAGTTAACTGAAATTAATAGTACAAAGCAATAGCAAACTTCACAATACAAGCTGTGTTAATTTAATTTTAAGTAAGTTATAAATAGGCTGTCACTCTGTCAATAGACAATACTTAGAATCAGTTGAAAATCAGTTTATTTCATTTCATTTCATATGCAATGTGTAAGAGAAGAAAAAAGGAAGCTGCTTGCATGGATTATAAAATCCAACAGACATTAAAGTATCCAGTATAAAAGATCAAAGAAACCCAAGAATTTCACATTTGATCTAAAAACTGACTTTATAGAAGGGTCACTGAAGGAAAAAAGCAGCTCTAGAAGTTCCAACTCATATAGTTATTGAAACATTATCCCAATGGAGTGTTATCCTAAATAAGCCAAATATAAGGAAACTCCTCCAATGAAAATAAAACCAAAACATGTTATATTCTCTGAAACTTGAAAAATACAACTACAGAAGCTCTGCTCAGTGTAAAACATCACAAAACTATAAAAACCCAAATCAAATAATTTATTCATTAAAAAAATTCAGAAGACACTGATATGATGCTAAAACTAAATGAAGAAGACAGAAATTAAATTTAACCAGGAAATCTCAGCAAATTGATATTGATCAAAATTCTAGGAAAAGACAAATTATTTTCTTCTTTAATAAGGAGAAAAATAGTTTGACTGAACACCAGTTTAGTGTTTAATTTTAAAGTTTAGTGACTAATTTTTGCCTACATACTTAACTAAAATTAGTCAGTCTAAACACAAATATATAAAAAGGTCATTCTGGTCTTCTAGTTATGCCCAAAATAAATGAAATACATATATGTAAAATTTGATTTATCTGCTATTATATAAATATAAGAGATGGAAAATGTACATGTCCTTGAACTTTTCTAGGCGAGTTCCTCGAATTCACAATAATTGTATCAGATGATGCGCACATCCAGCTGAATGAACTTGAAGTTTGGACATACAGCAGTGGAGCTTCAGGTCAGTCAAACAAAACTTTTGACCTCTTGCATTTGAAGAAGGAGTTACAACATGACCTACAACAGCTGGAGCTACATTCAGTGAAAAGATGTTCCATTATGGTGAAGGTAATGAACACGTGGTTGTGACCTTCTATGACACCTAGAGCCATGCTTTAGTTGACAAGGTAGTGGGTGGTGGTCAAAGGTTGGACTCGATGATTTTAGAGGTCTTTTCCAACCTAAAATGATTCTGTGATTCTGTGATGAATATTATAGATGTTACTTTCTGTCTTTGCACTAAGCCCTTCATTTGTCTGCAGAGTCTTTTAAAAAAGGGATTTCCAGTATAGTAATCTCTCTTCTTGTCCAGATAAGATCTACTTCAAATAGCATACCTTCAACTGAAAAACATGTCTAAAAATCTCAAACTCAGAAACTTTTCTCAATTCAGTATTTCACACACACTGAAATTATGTCCTGACTCTGTGTTGTAGAAGGATGTGGACATGCTGATGGAGAAACCTCCATTTTCTCTTCCAAGACATTCTAGTTTCCCCCAAAGACCCTTCTACAAATAGGATATGTTAGAGTCTGCTCCTCCTGGTCTCTAATCTCAGTGTGAATGTTGTACTCCTCAGTAAGATAAACCTGGAAAGAAATTTCAATTTCCTCTTCTGAAATTTTTCAGAACTTGAGCATGTAATGCAGGGAGGCTGAAGGAAAGCTGAGGGTTTTGCTCATAAAGAGATTTCAAGCAAACTATTCTGCCAACAAAAAAAATTCTTTACGTCCCTTTTCTTAACAATATCCTTGGAACGATTGAGACCTACAGAGCATTTATTACGGTGGCTTATTAAGCAGCAAGATTGAAAGTAATTTCATACAAAACCTCTCAAAAATCAAGAAGCAGTTGCAAATACTAGTATTGTATATTTTTTCCCCGAGATGTACTAAAAATAAGCTATAGTTCCTGAAAGAGAAACTTTCAGAATAGCCACAACTTCCCATAGCCATAAAAAGTTGGATAATTGAGAATATATTGTGCCAGAATATCTCTGTTGCTAATATCAATAATTAAAGAGTAATAAGAAGAGATTATTAAGCATCCCCAATGCTTTTGGGCTTATGAATTATGTGCTTGTATAGTTTTCTCCATTAGATTCTGCATTTCTCAAAGTCAGACTTGCAATTTCCTAATTTCCACAAGTAAAACTTAAGATAAGGTGCTGGATTACATTAATTAATGGAAAAGAGACAGTAGAGCACTTAGCCAAGTCCAGACCATGAGAGTACTTGTACGCATAAATTTGAAGCAATCTGTGATTTTGCTGTAGATGTTTTAACAGGGTTTTGCTTCATGATTGTGCTGAGCCAGCGTGTCCTACCATTCAACTGTGGAAAAACAGATGTTCTTTTATTAATTCTAAATTCAGTAAAACGGATGCATTTTGATTTGGAATAAATTTATATGCTGCCTTGGGGGTACCTTTTATGTAACACAGGGCATCTTGTTCACAGTTTGGGCAAGCTAGAATAATTCTGCTTTGTTTCATAGCTTTATCCTAGAGCTAGAATAAAATAGTCTAGAACATAAAAGATTTTCTTTATCAACACGATAAACAACATTATTGTGATAGTTTTCTGTAAAAGATTAGGTTAGCATCGTCGAGTGAGTAATTAACATAATCATTATCAAAACTTTCATCTTAAGCAATCCCTAAAAATCTCTACAAAATTTTACACTCATAGTTTATGACTGGATGTGCCAAAACATCACTTACCACAGCAAATCCCAAAGTTTGTGTTTCCAGTATAGCTGTCTGGTTTAGGACTTGGATTTTTAGGATTAGCAGAGACAGGTATATTGCTAAGAAGACAGTTCAAATACTTCAGTTATTTTATGGGCTAAAATTCCAGCTGGAGATACTTTAAGCGCTTCAATTTGGTAGAAAATTTTTGAAAGTGTGATTTTTTACAAGTTTTGTTTTCATAAGTCCAGGCCCAAATTGAAATATGTTGCAAATATGAAGGCATGATATGATTTAATAAAATAAGCTGAAGCATAAAATGAACTTTTACATATCTCAAACCAAAACATTTTGCAAAAGAGATAGTTTCAAATGTTCTTTTAGGAAATCATATCTGTAGAAATTTATTTCCTCTTCATAATTCTTCAATCCAGCCCCAGAACTTGAATTTTCACTTTTATTGAATAAAATATAGGAGCTTTAAAAAAATGGTCTAGTTGACACCTGTAGAGTACAATCTGCCAATAGAGTGCAGTATGTCTTCACATGTGTGGTCTCACATATTTCTCTCAGCCAAAACCAGCTGAAAATATTTGCTTTAATGGATAACAAGTAGTTTCTGTTGCTCTTACGAGAGGTACAATGGAGACAGAAATACAACAAAATATCTTAAATGAAAACTGTTTCCATAATTATTAACTGTTAATTTGAAATACAGTTGGGGTTTTTTTAAAAATCAGATTTAACTGTTGTTCTTCTGAAAAGATAGTAATGAACTCTCTGTCTTCTATAGGAGTATGAATGAGTTTTAACCAAAGGAAATATTTCAAAAGACTAAATTTAAACATATAATCAGAAAATGAAAAAAAAAAAAATCCATGTTCTTCAAGGTCTAGAAGAAAATTCACCATTAGTGTTAACTTCTACAAAAGATAAAACAATTTTAAGGTTAAACTAAACCCAAAAGCCCCAAAGAGGGATTTACAGAGAAAGATGTTAGCAATCATAGATCCAGGGAGGTTCATTCATTCTGCAATATTACTAGGCAGTCTACTCCCAGTAGAATGACACTGAAGTCAACACAATCTGTCTGGATTAGTTCAATTCATTGGTTTTATGTGGTTTAAAAAAAAAAAAAAAAAAGCTTTCTAGAAGCCATATTCTACACATGTAAAGCAGTCAAATAAGTTGAATAGATTGTTTGCTAGTTAATGTCACACCTAGCACATTTTTATTGTTTATGTTTCCAATTACTTTTCCTAAACCTCCTCAAAATATACTTCCCCCCCTCCCTTCTTTGATTTAATTTCCTGTCATTTGGTTACTTAACATTTTTGTTGTTGTTTTGTAATAACAGATGTTGGTGTTTTATGAGTAAAATTGTTCGATCTCTGCAAAGCACTTTTCAAGAAAATTGCATAAAACTTGTGGTTTCTGCAATTAGAAACTGTTTTCTATCTGGTTTTCTAACATCTCAACATATTTACAGGAAAACACTGTTTTTTTCATGAGTATCTAGCAAAGTATCTAGGCTTTGAGCAACTAGGTGTAGTGGAAGGTGTTCCTGCCCATGGCAGGGGAGTTGTAACTAGATGATCTTTAAAGTCCCTCCCAACCAAAACCATTCTGTGATTCTGTAGTTCTAACATTCTATGAAAATAAAATATATCTTATTTAAGATAAGCATGCCATTTTGATATTCAGTGTGATCTCTGAAGCTGATGTGTTGAGATGCAAAACATTTTTTAATATATATTTATTTCTTCATCAGCTTCACATATGCTTTGACCCTCAATCAAACAATCAATTCATGACTGTACCATTAAAAAATTCTGAGATGCAAATCAGTTTATGAATTTTCTGGGGCTGAGAGGGGTAATAATGAAAGGATACTGGGAGGGATAATAATGAAAATAATGAAAATAATACTGATTATTTGCTTAATCCTTCCTTTCTGAAGCTGATAAAGAGTGCCCAAATGAAACTTTGGTTCCCATATCTATAATTTATTGCTAAACAGCAAGAGGTGTTATCACCTGGCAATGTGAAGCAGCAGGAAAGTTCCACCATAGTGTAAACA
Organism: Illadopsis cleaveri; assembly: GCA_013399915.1. NCBI lineage: Eukaryota > Metazoa > Chordata > Aves > Passeriformes > Timaliidae > Illadopsis > Illadopsis cleaveri. Next base: position 100,150 of record VXBB01017307.1, read on the forward strand.
TGGAAACTATTATGGAGGGAATGAAATGTTTCCTATGGTTATTTGAAGTGTATTTCAGTTTTTAAAGCCTTGGTCACTTGAATTCTCAGTGTGAATTATAAAATATAATGCATAGCTGTTAGACCTGATTAAATGTATGTCGAGGCTGTTAGGCCAAAGCAAAAGATAATAATTAAAAATAAAATCAAAATATTTGAGAGACAGCCAAAAAAAGCAGCAAGAGACAGAGGCAAGTAATTATGTGGATGCTACAATGTGAGAGATTTTATCATTTACATAGTTAGAAAGTCACTCTTTACAACACTACATATATTTAGCTTTCTCTAAGACCCAGTAACTCCAATAGACTCAAATTTGCTGTTTCTACTTTTGTATGACGCTAAAGAGGTCATCTGCTTCACTGAAAACTGCTAAAAGCAACATTCATTCAGAAAAATGAAAAAAAATGCACCTCCAAATCTCTCTATACAACTCTCATCTTCTGACATGATTGAATCATGTTGTGCTGTCACATCCTATTACTGTTTTAAGTGTCTACATGGGGTTTCAGTTGTACTTGGTTCACAAGGGCAAACTTGGACTTCAAAACCCAAAGTTTATAGCAGGTCACCTAATGCAGATTTTAAAAAAAAATAAAAATTAAAGATAGAACAACCAGAAAAGCATCTATTCTTAAAAAGAATTGCTTAGTCTTATTGATATGGATAAAAAAACTAGCATATCAATTTAAAATTCCTTTACTTGCAAAAAACTTGAAATCTTTTTCCTTTTGTAATTACTGAGCTGGTTTTAAAAAGCAACATTATAAAGACACTAAAATTAAGTTTTTTAAAAGAGCAAAAAATATGATCCATATGGTTTTTAATCCCCAGATTTTGAATAGTTTTTCCCAGCTTTTGATGCAGTCAATCAGAATATACACTTTTTGCAGAGATAGATGCAAAACAGAAAAAAATGCATTTATTGTTATAT
>VXBB01017307.1:103669-141476 GCA_013399915.1 Illadopsis cleaveri
CTTCCCTTCCCTTCCCTTCCCTTCCCTTCCCTTGTTTGGTTTGGTGTCAGGAGCACTTCTTATTGAAGGTCTATTCAATTTATTAGACATGGGACAAGAATGTAGGGAGATACGATCTCTGAAACGTGAAGTAAGTTTAGCCTTAAAACTTCATAGCACCTGACATGAGGTTAAGTTTTAGAAGGATTCTATTTCTAGTTGGTATAAATCAGTGGAAGATTAAACAGTGCAAGTTGGCTAATATTCTGTGATTTGAAAAAGAAACATAATTTGTTCTTAATTAGCAAGAAAATAGTTTTTAGACCTCTATTCTACTGAATGTCAAGATATTACTTCTGTCACTGGATCTTGACTTTAATATTTTCTATGGCAATTTGCAGCTTACCTCTTCACCCATGTAAGGTGTGGGCAAGGGAGTGACATTATTACCATATTTATCAAAAACACCTTGTAAAATTTACCTACTAGAAATCTGAATTCCTTTAGAAAAACATGTAAAACATCAAACACCTCACCTTTCTGTTTAACAATGTGCACAGCTTATGTGCATATTAATTTAGGACCAAAGTAGAAGCATCTTTAAATAGGTGCATAATTAAATTCTGTGAATAACTGACACTTCAGTGACACTTAACATTTTCTTAAGTCGGGCTCACATTAACAAGAGAATGGAAGTACTGTGAATAAGGACAAAAACACAAGGAAGTCCTGAATTTTATGGGCAGTCAAGTTGGTCTTCAGTGCAATTTCAGTAGTCCCATGTAGGTATGGCATGTGCATGTATGGGTATGTGTACAAAAACCCCTACCAAAACTCACTGATATTTATTCATAGTGATGTCTTCTATCTTTGAACAAAATATATATATATATGTGTATAACAAACGATTTTCAATTGACGATAACATGAAATGAGCATTTTTTTATTCTAAATAGTGCAGATGTATGAGAAATATGCATGACATAATACTAATATGTTCTATATCTACAAATAGAAGTTATACGCACTCTAAAAATGTTTATTTTAATTTTACGTAATTTAGATTTGCATAGGTCTATGTACACATACAGGTCCAATATCTGTTTTAAACTGTGAGGCCTTAAGATTATCTTTTCCAAATTTAAGTTTCACATTATAAAATGTTACGAACTTGCTGAATCTAATAATAAGAAACTTGGGCCATTATTTATTCCTAAGATATATGAATTAGGTATAAATTAGATAAAAATTTAAGGTACTATAGAAGCATTAATTAAAAAATGATTTTATTTTTTTTTCCACAATGACAAAAGGAATTCAAATTCGGATTTAATTTCATATGTTACTAATTACTTCTTAACCTGGGGTTGAAAATGTCAACTATGATGATCTTTAAAAAGGAGAAAGTAATATGGATAAATTAGATGCATTTGTTGAAAATAATCTTTCTTTTATTATGATTGTTCATCTATATATTGTTCTGCGAATTTTACGCCTGCAAGCTAAAGTTAAGAAAAGAATTATGTCATTAAGCTTAATTTTATTCTAACTATTTTTTTTCTTTGTACTTCATCAACGTATTTATGTATTTGCTATTAAAAAAACAAAGGGCAGGTTTCCCAGTAAGCCTATCTGCAAATTAATATGATGAAACAGAATGTAGGGTATAGGTCAAGTTAATTCCTCATTTGAAACACATTAGGTAACCACAGGAAAAAAAATCTCATAATAAATAATAGTAATCATCATCATAAAAATGTATTAGCTTGAAATGTAGTTAGAATATATTGTGCTTGCTATACAGCAGACATTATTTCATATATTGTTAATTGTTTTTACAATCCTCTATTACATGAAAGAGCTTATTTCAGACTTTGTAAATACTGGGAACTTGCTTTACAAATAAAATAGTCATCATAACAGAAGGGAACACAGCAGCAAGGAAACGGAAAGTTAATCAAAAAGCAAATCCTTTCTGTAAACTTCCTGCTGCCTTACTCCTTTTCTTAAAGCAACTTGCTAAAGGAGACTTAGTACACCAGCTCAACACTGCTTCCTAATTTTTCTCCTTTTCACAGTTATTCTAAAAATCCCAAATTGAGTTCCCCGTGTAATTTTCAAGCTCTTGAGAAGTGACATATAAAACACAGAAAATGCTTTCTACCCTTTATTGCTGAGATCATACAAGAGTTTTGAACAATCTAAAAGCAAAAAATGTTGTGGAATATAGTGTTCACATCCTATTACCTACTCAGCCAAACAAGAGATGTGAAAGGACACATTTACTACTCAGCTGCCAGGGAGAAAACTTCTGCAGAGGGAGGGCAACCACTGCTTAGCACCAAGACCTACCCAGGAAGCTGCAGTCACAACCTTCAACTTTTCACATCCCTGAAACAAAACAGGAGCCCCAAATCCAACAAGTCCTCTAGTTTCTTTATTCTGTATTAACTTTTAGTCACCTCTCCTCACTCCAGGAAAAGGGAATGGGGTAGGTGATGATGTTTGAAAGTCAGAGCTGTATATCCTACCGAGAATTTTGGATTGACTCCTTATTTATAATAACTGTCATGGTGTGGAGACTCTGAATGCTTGGACATTCATTCTGCCGAGTACTGCAGTAAAACTAATAAGTAATACAATGTCGTAATAAATACTAAAGCAGTGGTGGTAAATTAAGCAACTCAGAGTAGCAAGCGTAACTCCTATCCTGCCTTCCCCATCTTACCACCTTATCAGCTGTCTATATGAACTTTATAAAATTTGTTGTTTACATTAATTCTGTTTCTGTTATGTCATTAATCCCTAGATGAGCTGCAGACTTCTCTGAAAGAAAAAATTATTCAGAAAATAAATAAGCCATTTTATTGCTATGCTAAAGATAAATTCTGATCAAATTCTTATTTAATCATTAATACAAACTATGGAAAACTAAAGATAGCTGGCATGTTGTTTCTTGAGAACAAATGAAAAGTTCCAACCAAAAAAGAAGGATGGTTTGAGTGATTTCTTCCATAAGACATAAAATGTAATGGGAAACCACCTGGTTCTCACACTGTTTGCCACACTAGTTTTATTTATGAAAGTTTTCAGTGTGCTAAGGGAAATTCATGCAGTGAATTCTAGATATGAAATATTCTCATATTTCCTAAAATCATGCACGAAGTCTGGAAATAAAAGACCTATTTTCACAGTGATTGAGACTAATGGAAATGGTTAATAGCTTTTAATTTAATTCTCTATTCTTTGATATATAGTGAAATATTCTTCTGCCAACCAAAGGCATAAAATATTTAAAATTACCTCAAAATGAAAAATTGTATACCTGTAAAAAGGAAAATGACTCTTTAAGTGCAAAACAAGATGGAGAGTTATGATAATTGTATCAAAATGTCTTGTAAAGGTATTGAAAGACACTTATCTCTGTAATATGCTGCCCTCAGAATCTGATAAGCACTAATCCTATTTCTTTTATGGCATGACATAAAGAACATCTGTTTACACATGCATGTTCATAAACTAAATTCCTATATCAATCAGTCATTTTCAAAAACTAAAGAGACAAGAAATAGAACCAGATTAAAAAATATATAATATTTTTTTCAAATATTTATTTCAAAACTGATGAAGAAGGCCATTGTTTTCTACATATATGTGAAAAACTGCAGAATAATTTTGAGATACTGGCCTTTGTTACTTTATTTTTTGCAATGCAAATAATATACCCAAAGACACTCTCTGCCTTCAGGTTCTTGTAAATTCACAAACCAAAATTTCTCCATTGCTATGAAAACTGAAGCACATTGATGAAATTTGTGTTGATTCTTGTCAAACTGAGCTTAAGGAGATCAACATCAGCTACACAGAATCTAATCTGTTCAGGAAAGAGGATAGTTCAAGGTCTCAAAATGTCTGTGAGTCTTCATTGCAGAGACATGAACATTTTCACCCAAACCAGAGAAGGTTGCTGCCAGCTTCAGTAGTAGGTAAATGTCTGTCTGTGCCAAGCTAATTAAACAAAAATTTAAAAAGTTGAGGAATGGTGATCTACTCTCTTGCCCTTCAGTAACATTACACAGTCTTACATTAAATGTAAAATTCTACAAGTCCATGTCTGATTTTTTTTTTTTCTTTTCTATTTTAAGTATCAACCACTTCAGGGATAAAAAGAAACTCGACTTAAAAAAAAACAAACTTCACTGTCATATACTGGTTCTTACCTATACTGATGAGTGCAGAAATAAAATTGTCATTTTACAGGTCAGAAACAAGTGGAAAGGAATAGTAAAAAATCTTGAGTAGAAATATAATATGAGATCCTTATTGTACCTGCCGCATTCTACCTCATTTCCTTAGCACCATGGCACTGTCAGTGCAATTGTATCCCCACTAAAAGATACTAGATCCTTTGTATCCTCTCTGCATAGTAAAGGACTCTAATGTCATAATATGCTCTCGCTGAAAACATCATCCAATTTAGAAATTGTTTCTGGACCTTAAATGTAATCTCCTATTTATTTCCTCTCACTCCTAAGAAAGCATACAATATTTATAATTTTTTCCCTATACCATATATATATATATATATATGCACACACATATATACACATATATATATGTATCCATCCATCCATATATATATGTGTGTATATATACATATATATGATCTTTTTTTATTTGGCCTCAGCAATGACATATATGGCATTGAGGCTTCAATATTAATTTCTTTTGCTCACTGATCAACTTCAGTAGTAGTCTCATATGTCTCTTCAGCTGTAGTCTCATATGTCATTACCAAGAATATTTGAAGCTTTCTGTTCTGTGAATATGTAGGATGCATTTTTTCTTGAAGAATCTGCTTCGATATTACAGCCACAAATATCTACTGTGATATTAAAAAAAAAATCACTTGTTTTATTTGGAATTTTCCTCCTTGAATAGAGTCAAGTGGAAAAGACATTGTCATATGTATTAATGAGACTAAATCTTATAAGAAAAAGTCTTCTGTTTTGCAGAAGAATGAAAACAAGAGTGCTTCAATGCTGCTTCGGAGACACTTTTGAACCGCAAGGATTTGCTCTCTTCTATATAATTTTAATTACCAATGTGATGAAATTAGCAGCATAATCTTTATTTTCCCATTATACTCAACAGAAAGAGAGAGTGAGAGAATGTGACAGATGGCATTACAAAACCAAGTTAGGATTTTCCTCTGCAATACCTCTACTTTGATATATGCACCATGTGTGACCAGATTATGAATCTAGGATTTATTTAATCACCTAAAGTTAGGTGTTCTGAATATTGCTGTAAATGTCTATGTTCAGCTCTTTGTTGTCTAGATATTGCACTGAGCCTAGGTATGTAACAGTGCCTGATTATGTATTTCCTTTAAATTAATGTGTTATTTTGTTAAAATATTTAGAGTTTAAACACAAAGGATATGTTATTTTGTTTCCAGCTAGCACCAGAATATCTTCTTTTGTCCAAAACCTGTTAGTCTGTTTCCTGGTTCAATCCCTTATATATGTAAAACCTCTCTTTTATAATACCGTCCTTTAGTGGACAATATTCTCACAGTGATTAGAAACACGTCAGTACATATTTGCTGTACTTGTAATTAAATATCCTAGTTATTGTTCTTTTCAAATTATGAAGAAATGGAATAGTATAGTTATTATTTTTTTTCATATGCTTAGTATTTCATTAGAGATAATTCTATGTGATAAAAGGTTATCATGTGATGGGTCCTTATTCAGCTTCCCTCTGCAACTGACCTAGAAAATCATTTGCAAAATTTCTGACAAATTAAAGAGGGAGTTAAATGTTACAGCATCTTTGGCTTTCTGTGTTCACTTTTCAGGAATATCAGCTGCTCCTGTGAGAGTCTAATCAATTTCATGTTCATCCAAGCTTGCTTGGTGACAAAATAAAATAATTTTCAAATGGAAATAAAACTGCTTTTTCTTTTCAACTTGTTGTTCTTTTTTTTTTCTTTTTTTTTGCAAAAGCTCAACATTATCATATACCAGGAGTAGTGACAGATTGTGGTGATAAAACTACACTGACAGAGCTTTTATTGTGAGTGTCCTTCATCACGTTTTTATGGAACCTAAATGTATCTTTGGCAGTCCCTGGCCTCTCCTCACTACTAGCATTGTTATTCTCCTCAGACTCGTGGTAACGTTAAGCAGTAGAAGCAGCCCATGATAGAACAAAGGTTAATTAACACACCAGATGGGGAGAAAGACCTGTTGAAATGTTCTACAGATTCTTGGCCAAAGTCCAGGCACAGAGGTTATTATAAGGTCCAAGCAGAGTCCCAGCCGACGCTGGACTCCCGACACTTACAGAGAGAGTGGATATACACACAGTCAGTAACTGTGACACATTGCACTGAGACATGTTACTGTGCACGAGCTGGAGCAGGCAGATGGAATAGAGGATTTCTTGCTGCCCATTCAAAGGATCTTTCATCATTTGCAAGACTTAATGAAAATAGTCTCTGTAGTTTCATTTTCTTTTGATGTGTATAGATACAATTAAAATTTAGATTATCCTTTCCAAAAGTGTTAAAAGAATGATTGGCTGAGATTTCTAAGATAAGTTAGTCATCCAGGCTCCCTTTGAAGTCAACAAAGAGGTACCTTCCAAGAAGAATTAATACCTCTTGTGCCAGACACCTATTAGTTATATGGAATGACATCCTATTTGTCATCCCAGGCCCTCTCACTGAGCTATAGAAGAACCACAGTCATAAACAGCTGTCTGGGGGAAAGGTTCATTAACTTCCAATACATTTAGATACTACATTATTTTTTAAAAACTGATATAGAAGGTATTGATACAGGCTTCTAACATGAAAGAGATTAATAAGAACTAAATGGTTTTGTATGTCCAGTATAGTGCTTTCAGCTTTAAAAAGATTAGAAGGAATTAAATGGTTTTGTTTAGCTCCTGCAGACACTTGTATAGCAGAAGGCAATATTGGAATCCTTAAGCAAAATTATCTGAGAAAGGAAAAGTAATTTAATATTATTAATTATTAAATCTGATATTAAATATAGATGTCTTAAAACTTTTTTATTCTGCCTTGTCTCTGACTTTTCCAGGGAATTTTCCCTTATGTTTTCTCTGCTAATTAGAAAACAAGCCCATTGGAAAGCAAAGGAATTTTGTCCTGCTGAAAGTAAAAGAACTTATAAAATAATAGAAAAAGAAGCAATACTTTTAAAGAAAATTTCAAAATTCAGAAAATATGTCATTTGAAATACTTGCTTCAGATGACTTCAAGTGAAATAAAATTATGTACAGGTGCAAGTAATGCAGCTGAAATTAAATTTGATTAACTGCTGGTTATTTCCCACCCTGTGTCACGTAAGATTGAGCAGTGTTCTAATAAACTTTCAAATTATTTTCAATTTATTTATATGTATATATATTTTTAAAGTTTAGAAACACATGTTAAATATCCTTTTGGCTACTTTCTATAGCACCTACCCTTGAATAGGGGAAGTGTGTAAGGAATAAAATTTTATTAATTAGAACTTTTGCATCTGTGTCCCTTTGAATTACTCTTACCCATTTACTCTTCTCCACAATACACTTTTATCTAATTGTTTTCAAAATTTTTCTGTGCTAAAAATAACAAGAATAATTTATTTTAAAGAGTTTTTAATAATTTCAAATCACTTCCAACCCAAGAGAAAACAGTTTATTTTAGAACAGTGGGGTTTTTTTTATTTCCTATAAAAAACATATTTAGTTTATAGTTATACATTGTCATTGATTAAGCCTTGCCAATACCTCTACAAAGGCAGCTGGATTTATAAAATAACAAATAATTACTTGATATACCAAAAGCAGCATTTACAAGAAGAAGAAGAAGAAGAAGAAAGTAAAATAAAAGTTATTTCACACTAAGTAGAAAAGACACATTTTAAATTTATTTTTCTTTTTTAAAGGTTACTTAAACATCTGAATCCCACAAATTCGAAATTCTTTTTTCAGCTTAACATTACAATCCCTTTGCTCAGGTTATTTATGCTGCACTTTTGATGGTATGAAAGTTAGAAGACGGATGAAGGCTTAATGTTTCAATTGCAGTGTTTTTTCATTGTTTTTTTAATGCAGTTTTGAGGTGGATTCTGAATAAAAACATTTCCCATTCAAATAAGTCCAGATTGTTTTGCTCATATTTCATTTCATAGCAAAGTCATATTTTATTTTATTATCCCACTGGCTTTCATCTCATTTATTTCACACAATGGGCAGTTTCTGGATATGATAAAAAATATTTTTTAAGTGTTAAATGACACGTTTTTATCATCTCCCATTGCTATCATGAGATGCCTTTCCTCTGTGATCTAAAAAGAAATCTACTGAAAACTACAAGAATTATGATGATTGATCCTCTCCCAGGTTTGCCATTCCACTTCAGGATGTTCCTGAGCTAAAGATAGTAGGAAAGTTTCTTTCTAATATTAGAAAGTATTGTTGTTCTTGCCTGTTTCTAGCTTTTTCTGGGCATGTGCTAATCGTCACTTCTGAATACTAACCTAAATGCATATTTAATCCTACTTGACCATTCTTTACTTCCCTAAATATTTATATGGCAAGTCTATTGCCTTTCCCTGACAACAGTAAATTATACATTTATGTCTAAAAAGAGAATCAGGATGGCACTGCACAACATGGAATAGGTCATTTATTAATTAATCAGATCTAAAATTACTGAAGCACGTACTCTTGGCCAGTAGAGGCTCAAGAAAAGCTTCTCTAAGTATTCTGCACCAGATTGGATGGAGATACATTTCGTAAAGTGTTCCCCAGCTGGCTGTCCTGAATGCTAAGGAGTCCTCTGGAGACAAATTTTGACAATACTTCCTTTTCTCTGCATTGGTTAGACTTGGGTCTTGGTTTCCTGAACCACTCAGCTCAGGAATGAAGTGGAGGAGGTTGATTGGTATAAATGAGGCAGTCTGAGCTCATTTCAGCTGTGAATTAAAATATAACGAGACTGAGGTGATGACAGTTCATTTTCTATTATTTCATAACATTATGTAACTTACTAAAATTACTGTCTTTTTTTCCTTTCAATTCTACAGTCAGAAAATCCTTAAACAGTTTCATTTATGCTACCTGTCTGAGAGTTTGCCTGGGAAAGTGTATGAATTTCCAATTAAGTCAGCCTAGATTAATTTGCTACCGCCATAATCAAAATGTGAACGTCAAATCAAGTATTCAGCATGTTGCAGCCAGTGGCACAGTATAAGGGCGAGCCGGTATGTAGAAAGTATTTGTTATCTAATAGTCAGCTAAAGAAGATTATAGGTAATGATACAGGTGACTAGGCAGGAACTCTCTCTTCCTCCCTGCTTCTTTGGTCTGGAACAGTGGTAAAATATACTGTAGAAATTGGTCTGTAAACATCTTTTGAAAATGATATAACTAAACGAGCTGCCTGCTTTATGCCAGTGCACAGGACCTGCTATTTTTACAGATTTCAGGGTCTTGAGGAACTATTGTCATCATCTAAACCTGGATTTCTATTGCTCAGTACCCATCAGAATTCTATTGAAAATGCCTTCAAAAGATGGACCAGAAAAACAGGTACCTCAGTTAGCATCAGTGGAATTGATTCACTTCAGGGACAACAGATGCCTGTTCCCTGCTCCGACAGTGTTGATGCACAGGAAATGAGAGACAATTTTAGAAGTGGAAACTGAAGGTTTTATTTACTTCCATGAAGTATCATGCAGAGACATATCTGTACTTGAGAAGCTGACATATAGCAACCAGCTTCCTTTGAACTACTAGCTACCTGGATATTTCTACTCTTCATTAGTCAAAGTTAGTCAGATTTGCCAATAAGAATTGATTAAATTACTTCGGTATCTTAATCTGTTTTAACCTGAAGTGATCACACAAGCATTATGCCTCTGCACACAACTGAGTGGGTAAAAAATGCTGACACTTCAGCAAGTTTTTGGCATAACAGGTAACGGACAGAAAAGAGGATGTTTGCTGTGATCTCACCAAAGAAAGGACATGGATAAAGACAGCCACATGTTCAGGACTGCTTACAATATTTGTAATAAGATGTCAAGGGAATCTCTCCATAGCCTCAAATAAATTATTTCTCTGAAGTTCACCTGAAATTCAGCAGAAGACAGTTTGGTCTCTCCAATTTAAATGGTAGTTTTGGAGGGGCATGCCCACTTTTGATGTTCTCCTACAACAGTATTTGTTATGGAAGATACCAAGCATATATAGCAGAATGTGAATTTAGAGCATTAGAGGTAACATTTATCACTCCCAGAAGTATCTGGACTCGAGCTCGCTCTCCCAATCGGATCAGAGAGGATCTATTTTTTGTGCTCTCACTAGGTGTGCCCTTACTGAAGAGTTCTCATTGCAATTACTTACTAGATCTAGGTCACTGAAAGTCTTCCAGAGAAAATTAACTGATAGTATGGCTGAATGAACATATTTTCATTAAAATCTCATCAATGGACATGCATTTTGACAAGGAAATTATTGATCTTTCATGATAGAAAACAGAAAAAAGAAGAGACGGAAAAGATCTGGAAATCCAGAAAGCTTTGGGCAATATGACAGCTTTAGTAGTCACATTACATGTCCATGCTGGCACCTGTCATTTATGGGTTCATACAGGAGTAAAGTATGAACTTAAATCCCCACAGAGAAAGTGTTTTCTTTTGCTGCAGGTCAGAGATTAAAACAGTTTTTAGCTAAGAGCAGTTCAGAAAATTCCTTAGACCACAGGGTACTCCAAAAAACAGCTAGGAAATTTGAAAGACAGCAGTATAATATTTATCAAAAGCTGGTTTTGGAGAAGAACAAAACTAAGCCAGGCAAAAGGTTCTGGGATGTGTCATTGGAGAAGGGTTTCCTTTGGGATAATGTTTTATTCTAGGCAAATGTACCATGAGCTACCACGGAAGATATTGCAGTAGGAGATTGTAGTTTCAAGCAGTATCTAGGCAGAGTTAACCAAAGGCCTTGGTTACAGAGACTGGTATGTTAGTGTTTGTGGCTACAAGATAACTTGAGCACGTACTGTGACATGAGTGTTGTCCTTGCCAATGTTACCCGTACATCCCTCCTGTAAGGTCTGCTCCCGTGGAACCGTGCGAGAGTGTCATGCTCTGCCTGAACTCTGGTGTGCCATCTAGAATGTTCAGCATTGTACAGGTGAAAGACTGATAAATATATTCAGAGATAGAACCTGTAAAGATATAAACAACACTGGGGCATGAGAACCTCACCACAGATGGGATCTGGGCAGCATGTTATGAGGAAGGACTCGTCTCATGTTAAAACAGCTGGGATTCCCAGCAGCAGAAGGGACATGAGATTGCTAATACCTCGCCTACAAGTTCAGTCTTAACCATTCAGTTAACAAACCAATGTCCTTGTTTTTCTTATTGAGATCCTTAAAGATAATTCTTTCCTGTACAAAGCAAAATGTCAGCACTCCAATACTAGGGCTGACAATGGAAAGGAATGGTTAGTAAACTAAAATTTACTGAAGTCAGTAACAAACTCACAAAAAAAATTCTAATTATTACTTAAAACATTCAAGATCAGACTTGTAAAATAACAATAAAATTGGTTTCTTATTCTGTTTTTTTGGTCAAATGATTACATATAGAACAAACCCAGAGGACCTACTTAAAGACCTAATTTTTGTTAGCTTTATTGTTCCTTCATGCTAACTGGCTTTGTAATGGATTACCAGACTATATGAAAAGTGTCAGGCTCATCTATTACTCTACCTAATATATGTTTTACAATGAAAACTGTAACAATCATTAGGAAAAAAATTCTTACCTACTTTTTTATATGAAAGTGGAATGATGTTCCCTTTCCTTAGTGTTGAACAGAATAGAACAGAAATAATTTTCCAAGAAGATTATATGTTACTATTGGGCCTTGGTTAGTTGGTTTTCTGTGTTCTGCTCCTTTTCTCAAAAATTTTTATTTCAACTTCCCCTCTGAATTAAATTTGTTTAGTTTATATTGATTTCTTTAATACTTCTAAGAGAACGGATTTTATTTTTATTTTGTACAGGTTTAGTGAAGAAATAAGAGTGATCAAAGATTCACTCAGACAAAAAAGTCTCATTCTGTAAATCAGATTTTCTGTATGAATAATTTAATATTCAAAGTTTTAACAAGTAACTGGCTTTTAAGAGTCTTTATTAGATGTTCATTATTTTGGATTTGTAGATCTTCAGAAATGAAACAAGAGGTGACAACTGAACTCTTTCCCTATTTACAAAGAAACCAAAACAAAACCAAATTATCTTTCCCTCTCCTGTACTAGTGAAATGAGTAGTAAAAATATTTGATACACCTCTCTATGTGCCTTCAGTTGATTCCTCAGAACAAGGCAAAGGTACTCCACAGCCACTGGCAACTTACTTTGCTCTAATTCCTGGAAAAGTGAATTTTGGATCTCAGTGTTCTGACCATAAGTGAAGGACCTGTATGGTAAGTGAAGGACAGCTTCTTTTGACAAAAAGAAAAAAATCTTAGGGAAAAAAAGAGAAAAAATCTGAGGCAAAAGATTCTGTCAAAAATATCTGAACTAAAATATTAATTTTCAGTATTTTATAACAGTACATTTTAAACTTTTTAATGCTTAAAAAAATAAGGTTGTTCTCGTCTACTGAAAAGTGAATGAGTTTGAAGTTAAAAAAAATGCAAAGTATTTTTGCTAGCGTAATTTATGCTCTCTGGTTTTAGTCAAAATTAAAAAAAATAATAAATACAGAAAATTCTTGATGGAAGTACTCTTTGTGTTAATAATGGCAATTTTAGCAGTATTATAGCTGCAATATCTGGTCAGTTTCGGTCTAAAGATCTCACAATGGGCTTCAAAACCTTTTTCATCCATTAACATGAATTTATCAAAGAATTGATTAACAATATTATGTTTTCTTTAATTAATTGCAAAGTTGCATGAAACATTCTAATATATTTTAGGCTTCCAAATGAAATGTTTATGTTTAATTCTTCAAATTTTATGTACCTCCAAAAACTTCAACACCTAATATCCAAAAGTCATATAACCTACAATCCTTTTTAATTTTAAAAATTATTATAAGAACTGGGGAAGTATTACAAGTTCTGTTTTCCAGTGGCAAATGAAAACCCATTTCAAAGTAAAAGATAGCTTTTGATAATCCACAGTAATGCACGCAATTCGTCTGGAACTTTAATCTTATAATTAATGGCACACTTTTTCTGTACACTTTTTAATATATTTTATGTGGTCATCCAAGCAATTAATTTGATACATAAGAAAGCCCAGCCTGTCTCTCAAACTTCTGTGGCAATCAAAGGGAAAAGTACACAATCTAAACATAGTATAGGGAAAACATCAAAACCAAATTATTTTTATATGCATAAATAATGTGATTTTTTTTTTCACTCTGGATGTTCAACTGAAAAGCTTCACCAGAGAAGTTTTCATGATAAAATAATTTACACAAGGCTAGCATTTATTTTGGGTGTAGAAGTACTGTTCAACAGTAACAGGTGGAGGTTTCTTTATAACCAGAATGAAGTCTGTTCATAATTACAGATGTCAAAAGTTAAAAAATGTAGACTTAACAGACTTAAATGTAGCTATACAGATCTGAGAATGTATCTGTATTTTCTTTCCTCTAGGACCTAGAAAGGTTTTGCTTATACTAGAAAGTGTCCAAAAGAGGGCTATGAAGGTGGTTGAGGGCTTAGATAGAAAGCCATACAAGGAGGGGCTGAGGTCATTTGGCTTGTTCAGCCTGGAGAAGAGGCTGAGAAGAGACCTCATGAAGGGAAATGGAAGGTACAGCGATGATCTCTTCTCTCTGGCAGTCAGTGACAGGGCCCAAGGAAATGGCCTGAAGTTGTCTTGGGAAGGTTTAGGTCGGATATTAGGAAAAGGTTCTTCCCCCAGAGGGTGGTTGGGCACTGGAACAGGCACCCAAGGGAAATAGTCACAGCACCAGCGTGACAGAGTTCAAGAGGTGTTTGGACAATGCCCCAGATACGCCTTAGGACTCTCCTGCACAGGGCCAGGAGTTGGACTTGATGATCCTTGCCGATCCCTTCTGGTCAGGATATTCTACTCTATGATTCTATGAAAATATCATCACCTCAAATGGCAGAATGTACAATTATTCTTTCAATAAAATTGAGACAATTTTGCTGATAAACTTCTTATACTGTTCAATTAATAATTTTCTTTTATAGAGTGTTTTGAATCACTTCTTACTCATAGCCTCCAAATAAACTGTGTTTTATCGCTGGACTCAAAGTACTCTAGGAACAAAAGTAGCAGTGTGTGTTACTAAATCCCTTGCCTATTACTTTTAAATACACCAAAGGAACACTTTCTCAAAACTGCAGACCGAAAGCACTTCAATTGAAAATAGACAATTTTATCTCTACAAATTTAATGAAGAAATAAAATTACCATCAGTAGGAACATGCAGAAGTAATGTCACTGTGAATGACTCTTGGAAAACAATTAACCTTTGAAGCAATATCTTGCTGTACTGTGTTTATGTGACAAGGTTTTGGCAGAGAGGGAGTTACAGGGTGGCTTCTATGAGAAGCTTCTAGAAACTTCCCCCATTTTCAAAATAGCCAATGCCAGCTGACTCCAGGATGGATCTGCTGCTGGCCAAAGGTGAACCCATCAATGGTGGTAGCACCTCTGGGATAACAGATTTAACAAGGGATAAAAGACTGCTGTGCAAGAGAAGCCTGGACAGAAGCATGAGAACACATGAGTGAAACAGTCCTCATGATACCAAGGATGGTAAAGAAGGTGGAAGAGATTTTCCAGATGCTGGGGTTGATATTCTACTCCAGCCCATGTTACAGACCATGGTGCAGCAGGTTTTCTCTCTGAAGCCCATGAAGGATCATGGGGATGTGTTTTGCAGCCCATGGAGAATCCCAGGCTGTATCAGCCCAAAGGAGGCTGTGAACCCCTGGGAAACCCATGATGGAGCAGGCTCCTGGCAGAACCTGTGTCTGCACGGAGAGAGGTGCCTGCAGTGGAGCAGGATTGATGACAGGAGTTGTGACCCCATGGTGGATTCACTCTGGAGCAACCCGTTCCTGCTGTAGTAGGGACCCACACTGGAGCAGTTTGTGAAGAACTACAGATCACGGGAAGGACTCATACTGGAGAAGCTCATGAAGGTCTGTCTCCCATGCAAAGGACCCACACTGGAGCAGGGGAAGAGTGTGAGGTGTCCTCCCTCTAAGGAGGAAGGAGTGATAGAGACAAGGTGTGATCAACTGACCACAGTCCTCATTTCCCACTCTCCAGTGATGCTGGGAGGATGAATTAGGGAAAATAAGGAATGAGGCTGAGCCTGGGAAGAAGGGAGGATAGGGGGAAGGTGTGATAAGATTTCATTTAATTTCTCATTTCCTAGTCTGATTTGTTGTTAAATTAATTTCCCCAACTTGAGTCTTGCCCATGACAGTAACTGGTGATCTCTCCCTGTTCTTATCCTGACCCACAAGCCTTCCAATATATGTTCTCTCCCCAGTCCAGCTGAGAAAAGGAGTGATAGACTTTTCTGGTGGGCACCTGGAATCTAGAGAGGGTCAATCCACAACACTTGCAAAGTCTTTTGCTTGAGCATTTGAAGTTATGACGCAAATCTCCAAAGAGATAAAATTCTGATTATTCAGTGTTGACTAATAGATTATCACTGTTTACCATAACATACCTTTGCTTTTGATGCAGTCTAATACAAATTATCTAGCTTTCCAAAGCCTGTATTTTGATTTTATATTGAGCTTGTTATTAACCACAATCAAATATGCAAAGTCATATTCTAAATTTGTACCTTTTTTCCTGAATGACTGTTATTTTCCAATTAGTCATATTGGTATAATCAAGAATTTGTCAAATTATGTTTTGATTAATGAATTTTTTTCTGCTATACTTAATAAGCACACAATGGCAATCATCACTGAGAGAAACCTTCTCCCATCTGGGTTTTCATATTATAAAGAATGAATGTGTTATTAACTGGCTACAATTTTGCTCAGAAACCAACAGATATTATGAACCACAGTCAGAAAGTATGTATAATGACTGTTTGCATGCTTAAACACAAGTGGGTACTTTGCAGCATCATTTTATGATTGTTAGCCTAACTCTGAAGACAGTCTTCCGGTAGTCTTTGAGCATATGCTTGAGGAACTGGCAGTTATAGTGGCATTTCTCAAAATAGTTTCCTCAAAAAAGAGCAAGTTCAATTTTAAAGATGCAGATTCCTTTTATGTTCCTATCAGCATATTTGCAGGAAATAAAGTGGGAGTGGAAGATGCAATTGGAGAGTACTTTCACACCCTTAACTACTTCTTCTTAACAAAGAAGAAAATTGCAAATGATCAAATAATGGCGGGAATTGTTTCTTCTGGAGGCTTCATTTCAAATTGCCTTCTGAGATACTGCAGATGTTAATTCAAAGTCATATTGTGGGCCTGGTATTGCTGTTGTCTGGTGTTCCAATTTTCTTTTCTCAAAAGATAAGTGGTTTAGACTGGATGGTTTGTGATCCTGGTGTGGGATTTGTTTTTTTGGGTTTTTGTCAGAATAGGAACTGAAGAAATGGTATTGACAAGTGCAAATATGTGTGGATCAAAGGAGAAGATAATTTATATCCAAATATATACTAAAGGAACTGAATTTTACAATGTTCTGCTCATTTTCTCCATACAGAATTAATTCTGTAATTAATGTCATTTTAAATTGAATTTACCTGACCTACTGAAACCTTTACCAGAACGATATGCTTCCATGAGATGTTCAAGTTCTGATACACTACATTCTGCAAAAAGACATTTTGCCAGAAAGTCCTCAATCAGATGTTGAAGCAAGACCCTTGAATTTCACTGTCATGTCAGAGAGGAAGTTCTGGGTAGTCTATATGAAGCATATAGATGTACCAGATACTGTTCTCATGAAAAGTTGCCATGCTCTATACTATTAATCCCTTCTGAAACAGATACCTAAACATTACATATACTATTGCCAGATCTTAGGGAGCAGTCATTTGTCTGATGTTAAGAAATTCAGACTATCTGAATTTCTAGCTTTGTACATCAATGAAGCATTGTAACTGGGCTACAAGCAAATAAACTAGCATTTCACATCTGCCCAAGTCAACATAATTAAGCACTTGAGGATGCAGATAGAATTATTTAAGAATAATATCCACATTAGCATGTGGAAATGACAGTTCTCTTGCTTTACTAGTACTAAAACTAGTTAATAATTGCATAGGAAGTGAATCAAACTCAGTGTCTTATAGAAGACTTATGGGAATCTTTGGATTTGGAAGTATGGGTCAGAATGGTTCCTCTGGTTCAACCTCCCTGCTCAAACAGGGTCACCCCAGAGCACATAGCATGGGATTTTATCTGGATGGCTCTTGAATATCTCCAGTGAGGGAAACTCCACAAACTCTCAGGGCAATCTGTTCCAATATGTGTGGTACCCACACAGTAAATAAATTCATCATATTCAGGTGGAACTTCCTGTACATCTGTTTCTGCCCATAGCCTCTTGTCCTTTTGCTTGGCACCACAGAGAAGAGCCTGCCTCTATCCCCCTGACAACCTCCTTTCATAAATTTATGCACATTGATGAGGTCCCCTCCCAGCTCTTGAGGCTGAAGTGGCTGCTCCAACAAGACTCTGTAGAAATGAATAATGAGAATAATGTGGCAAGAACATGCTCTGTAAAAACAGATGATTTGTATTTGGCGTATAAATGAGGCTGTGTGAGCGTGAGTGTAACTGTGAGTCGCTGAACAGGCTCTTTCTAAACTGTTGCTGTTTGTGTGCTTTTATTAGATTTCACTGACATTTATTTTTGTCTCTGCAGCTAGTGCTCAGAGTACTACTAAATAACTAATCTAACTGAATACATGCCGTCACTGGTATGGAATACCTTATCAGTTTGTAACTATATATTTACGACTATATTGTGGGCGTTAGCACTGCACAAAAAAGGGATTCCTATTACTGTCTTTCAAGATGTTTTGTCCTTTCTGTGATTGTCTGAATGTAAAAGACTGCCTGGATGGCAATATCATTCTGTTCATTGCAATCAAAATCAAAAATGAGCTTTCATGAAAATAGAATTTAGTTTTATCACACCGTATTGAGAATAACTAATAGAAAAATCTAACTTGATACCTTGTTCCTTTTTCTTTGGTTGATAAAGTAAGATATAATCCATCTTATTCTCAAATGAAAGATTATCTGATAAAATGAACAGATAGACTTTATGGCTGATAGCTTTTATTCTGATCAACAGATGAATGACATCAAGGATATAAATAGAAAGCACATATCCATGCTGTGGTTGATCATTCTGTGTTAAAATGAGGCAGCTCTCATTTGAGTAAGTGAAGGAACTCAATGTTCCATCAGAGAAGGGCAAAAAATTATTCTTAGAGCAATCTTAATACACGTACATCTGAAGCAGACTATGAATTTAGCAAGCAACTTTCATTCCCTCTACATGTTATAATCATTATTAATATGTCTCTGACTGAGAGATGGTCTGAACATTTTTTTTTCTTTCTCTGCAAAAGGCAGGTTGGGATAGAAAGCTTTGTTAGGCTGAAAGTTGAAATAGCTGCTCTCAAAGGAAGGAGTGGCAATTTGGGCAGGGTGAAAATCATTGGTTTCAGAAAAGCCAAATGAGCATATAATTGAAATCTTCAACTTTCAAGGTTCACTTGCATATTTAAATAAAATGAGAAAATTCATATAATTTCCTTCTCCTCTTTTAAAGACACCTACATTTTCCCGTTTATTTTCCAGGTCTAAATATACCAATAGAAAAATTAATGAGAGAACAGGAGCTGTCCTTCTGATCATTTTACTTATAGTGGTTGCTGTTTTTTAAACTTAATGTATATGACGTTATAATAATATAATATTGGATTCCATTTTACATGGTTTTTGTTTCTCTGACCTTGGGACTAGAGCCCTCTATCAGATGTTACCCAAAACACTTACTTTCATTTAGAACAAAGATTACTGGCTCATGAGCTAGTGAAGCAAAACAGGATGTTGACCTCCACATCAAGCTAATCTGTGGTTATAGAGCCCTTTTAAAGTCACACTGTCAGATCTTGTAAGTTACTGCTTGCTTTGAAGCTACAGTCTGAACATATTGAATGCAGCAGGTACAAAGAAGAACTTCCATTCTTACAGCTGGGTATTAATTAATCAACAAATAATTAAACAAAGACATCATTCATAATAAGCAACACAAAAGCCCCAGGGTGAGGCTTTCTTGCTTTGGTCAGTATAGGAGGTATTTACAGAATAAAACAGAATCCAAGAACTGTCTAGGGCGGCTGTGCTACGTCACCATCTGTAGGTGGGCTAAATAAAACAGTGCCAGAGGCAAGATGATCTTTGTCTGCCAGTTGTCAGTACACTCCCTGGTATATATTTATTTTATGCCAACTTCAACGCTTTCAGGCAATGCCTAGGAATTTTTTGGGGTGTTGAGTGATGAAGAACTGTTTCCAGGATGCAGTACACACAAGACCATTATCTAAGCTGTGCTATTTGTCCTCAGTACACGAAAAGCATGTTTGAACTATTTTAATTTCCGGTTTAGGTGAACTGCTACAACTGTAGTCAATGGCTGGAAAAGTTTAGGTAAGATAAACAGGTAAATATATGCTTAATTTCTAAGTCTTTGCTCCTCTGAGGGTGTTCTGTTACTGCTAAAATAAATTTGTGATTTAGAATGGATTTCCTTTTACTCTGAAATAATAAAGAATTGCATTTCTTCACTTGGTTGTGTGAGCTGTCTTTTCGTAAAATAGCTGGAGGCTGCACGTGGGAGGAATGTTTATACATGTCCACCAAACTCATCAGTTTTCTATTTTTATTCAAGATGACTGTACACTCCTAGATACAGACAATGACAGACCAAGACAGATTCACACAAATACCTGTGAGCAATCTTCTACCCTCTCTTACTCAGGTCAGAGCACCTTCAAGTTAACCATCATTAAAAAATAAATAAATTTTAAAATTACATTCATTATATGGAAAAGTTGTAGAGAAAAGAGACATTAACCTTTTTCAATGTCATTTATTCAGCAAGTTCTTAATTGGGGAAATTTGTCTTTGGCATTTTTCAATTGCGCAACAAAAAAAACTATACAGGAATACAAGAAGAGAAATGTTACCTTAAAAACGACCATTCTAAATTTCCTCTAACATCTTTCCTTTAGAGAGAGCCTATTTACAAGACAAATTTCTATTGCAATTGAAATCACTTTTATTATTATTTTTAATGCATCCACATTAACAGGGAATGAAAAATTTAACCTAGGAATTGGCAGATTTTTTTAAAATGGATAATACGCTAAAATTTTCAGGCTTCTACATAATAAAGCTTTTATAGAGCAGAAATTAATAATTTGTACAGACGAAGAAAAAAGATTATGTAAACCAGTGTAAACCAATATAGAATAGAAGTTAATTACCTGAAACATTGCCTAACTGTGGAGATCAGTAAAAATTAGGTTAGTCAGGGACTAAAATTAGTAAGAAACATGCTGCAGCACTAGCCTACAAAGAACTACCAAAATAATTTAAATAATTTAACATATTTAGCAATAATAATAGTAATTTAATAATTTAGCATATTTAACATATTTAGATGTATTAGTATGGGAGTATTTCTGTATTTTGTTTTTAATCTAATTTTTAATTAGATTAAAACCAAAGGTTATAATCTCGGAAAAAATGTCTAAGCAAAAAACACAAAAGAGGTTTTAAAAAGTACATGAAAATGGCAATAAATACGTGTGTGTATGTGTGAGTGTATATGCACATTTCTTTATATACAAAAATGAACATACATTTTCCAACAAATAATTTCAAAATTCCAACTGCTCATGTAATCAAGAATTGAGCTATTGTATCATCAAAGAAGATGAATTGTATTCCTGTGATTTTTGAGATATGATTAAATCTAATTGACTTCAAAAATGGAAACAAATTTTAAAATAACAGAATGTGTAAGAGTGTCTTGTCTTTAACTGTACCAAGTATTGATGTCTATTGTGAAGTCAAATCTACAAATGAGGAACTTTTTCTTCCAGTTAATCACTTCCAACAGCAAACATTCACCCCTCAGAGTTATTGACTCTGACAATGTTTGAGCTAACTAAACCTGAAACTTCATGAAAACCATTAAAAACCTCACAAAAATACTTTTTATTTTTTTCCCAATGAAAACCTGGTGAATTTTAATGGTTCTGTTATAAAACTCTAAACTAAATATCTTTGAAATCACTCTGAAGGCAAAGAAAAAGTCAGGATGATTTAATTAAATTTGTGAGCTATCCTGCCTTTTTCTGAGCTACTGGTATACTTAAATTAGTAACAAAAGAACAGCTATACTTCTTAATTGTTTAGATATAACTGAGGTAAAATTGTCAGAGAGTATTCCTCTTTCCTAAATTAATACTCTATATTTCAGACCCTGGCCACATGCAACACATTTCCAAATGCAATTAATGCTCTGTCTTTTATTACTTAAAAGTGCTGGGGGGAGGGGTTAAAAATTTTAAATTGAAAGAAACTATAAACAAAACCAAAGAAAACTGCACTTTCAGATAGTCACTTCTGTAGTTTTAGTCAAAGTCTTTACAACCTCTTCTATACTGGATATTTTAGATAACACAGTGGATATGCCATAAATGATAGTGTGTGCACAATATATTATCTCATATAATAAAAAAGTTCAGACTAATCACTAGAGAGGGTGATTTAAGTTAATTTGTTTTATGAACAAGGAGAGATTTCTTAATAACATAGTGTTCAGAATGCAGAAGTAGTAATTGAACAGATGGAGACAGTAATGCTTTATATCACTCTGGCCAGCTTGGCAAAAATATGTTTGTGCATAGCCTGTGTAAGCTGTATATTTTAATTCCTGCCTTATATGATAAAGGAGGAACAGTTAAGAATATGCTGCTCTGAAGAATTTATTCCTAGCTGACCAATAGGTAATTTAAAAGTTATTATTGTGAAAAAGTCACATTTGCATAATCAGTATTCTTACATGGAAATGCAATAAGTAAGGTTTTTCAAGGGCAAATTTATGCAGAAAAATATACAAATTTTTCTAAATACAAAGATATGTTCTCCAGCTCCAGAAACCCACAAATTGCTGGAAGGTACAGGTGTTTGTTGCAGAAATACTCCTGTGTACTTGCCTTGTTCCCAGACTCCCCTGTGAACATTACCTGTTTACTGTTGGAAAGAGAATATTGGACTCTACGTTCTTAATTTGTCCAAAGCTAGAGCAACTTCTTGAAGGTCAGACTTTCTATGAGCACTGACAAGAACTGCTCATAACTTCTCACTGTTAATGGCTCATGTAACTATTATTGCTTTACAGACAGAATAATGACAATCACAGCCCTTTAAATAACTAGATGAAGATAAAATATAGATATTAATTGTCTGTGCAAATATAACCATAAAGCACTACTAATTTCATTCACATTAACAGCATTCTCTTTCAGATAGTACTAATATTATTGTGCCACTCTCAACTGCAGTATGCAAGTCCAAGCATGTGACGAGTAAAAATAAATCCCAATTTTTATTACATTATGTGAGTCCACAATTCCCTTTGTAGAGTTCAACCAGTTTATTCACTTGTCTGCTTTGTACTTTCTTCAACTTTGCAATGAGCATGATGGTATGCAGCTTTTTGGGAAGGTTATATAAAACAAGAAATCTGTCACTATCTTGATCCTGTTTACAATATTATGATTGTGTGTATAAAGACTTACTCAAGTATAAAACCTGTTGGGAAAGACAATGAATTGAAAAAGCATTGGAGCAGGTCCATAGAATTAAAAATGCTGCTTGGACTTTGTCACAATTCTACTAGAGATTAGTTCAACTTCAGATCAATTATTAAACCAGTGCATACCTAGAAAAATAAGGATTTCACAAGTTGGTCAGACATGCAGTTACCCAATGGCACACACATTATCCAGTTAGCAGGACTTTATATGAAGTGCAATGCTGCATCACAACAGTTCAACATGCTAATAGGCATGCTAAGTCATCTGTAAAGTGTTACATTTATTCAGATAAACATTAGATACATTTGTTAAATGAGAGATTGTGAGAAATATGGCTCATTAGAAAACATTACACAGTCTTAAGTGTCCACCTAAAACATTTCAGCTAGATGAGCTAAGGTTTTTGAGTATTATTTTCTTCAAATATTGAATCAGCTTTCTGAAATTTCTCAGTGTTTCTTCCAGGCAATTATGTACTTTGAAACGTTCATGTCCTCTTTGGACGTGAGCTTACTTAACAGGAGCCAAAAGGCAAAATCACTTGTTAATCACTGTGTACAGGATAAAAAACTACTTAATTACAACTTTTTTTGATCTGTAATGTACTTTAATTTAGAAAGATATACATAGCTTACACATTTTAAGCCTTAAAGCCTGAGTTTGATTTTCTCTTGTATTCTATTACTCACAAAAGTAACTGCCCATTCATTCTGTTTCTTTTAATAGAGAACCAGTTTATATAAGGAAAATTGGCTTAAACCTCTTTATTTCTAACCATAAGTTTTTTGAACTCTTGCAGTCCAGTTTTGGCCCCTGGTAGTCTGAAATGGCAAACCAGGATTCGTGCACATTTTATTCCCTCATTTGATGAAGTCAACCAGTAGTTGCCTTCAAGTAAAAATTCAAGTAAAAATTCAAATCCTACAAAACACAAGTACTGCTTGTAAGGCGTGTTGCATTTGTTTTACTTCCTCATTTGCCTGAATTCCAAAACTTTTCTGTTTAAACAAAAGCAACACTAAGAAACTTTTAAAGGAATTTTGTGGAAGACCGATCATCCATACTTAAATATTACTTTCAATATTTCTGCTGTTCCTAAAATGAATTTGCCATCTTAAGCAGTCATATTGCACCAATTTGGCATCTCATCAGCTAGCAAAACAAAACTTTTAAAACTTTTATGAGTTTTAAAATTGTGTTTTATTTTCTGTTGTGTTACAAGTAATTAAGTCTTCACCAGCTTTGAGTAACATGAATTTAATTTTTCATGAATCTTCTTCTAAAGGTAAGTTTCTCCTTCTGATTTGATTTTTTTTTTTTTAGAACAAGCAATTATTAATTTTATGAACCCAAACAACTTCTTCCAAAGTGCATTTTACAGTTCCTCATAGTGCCAGGAATGTCTGCACCCACCAGCTGACATTGAGAATCAGACAGGCACGTTCCTTTCATCACAGATTTTTCTGAGGGTTATCAGGTGCCTATCTTTGTTAATGGAATCTCAAAAATACTTTCTCCTCTTGTTTTCCTGACAGGCACAAGACATCTCAGCATTAAGTTATGGCTACATTAAACTGGTTTCCTCATTCAGAATACCAAGAATTTCTTCTAATCGCTGAATGAACAGACCCTCATGACTGAGACCCGCACCTATGTTGTTATGAGAACATTTGTTGAGAACATTTATTTGTGTATAGAAAGATTTATATATCATGTTCTTGAAATATATCTACTAAAATAGTTTCAAGTACCTTTTTAAAATAATTTTTCTCAAATCTATTTGCTGTCGATGTACCTGATTTATTTCTAGATAGATTTTCTACAGTATAGCCAATAGGGATAGCTCTTTACTGAATGCCATGTGTACTCTGCTTTCCAGTTCAGATTCTTTTATATAATGAACTGATCAATATGTCTACATTGATATTTATGTACTTTGAAGATTTCAGCTATAATTTTTCTTTATTGGCTGAGTTATTTTCCTCACAGAAATGTCCTTAGTAATAAATCCTCTTGAATTATGAAGGCAGTAATCTGAAAGCCCTGTAACTTATTTAATTTTTCACTACATAAATCAGTGAAAATCCTTCCAAACCGATTACAAGAAAAGAGAGTTTGAAAGAGGAACCAATACATGTTTGTATTTTTATTATTTGTCTTTTATGAAAAACAAAGTGGTTTTATAATGATTTTCTTAATAAAGTCTAAGGAAACAATTCCATTTTGTTGTTTGTCATATGTCCTCATTCTACCTCTCTGCATTTGCAGAAAAGACCTGATATTATCAAAGATGAAGAAAACAAAACAACAGTTACCGCATTGCATAACTTCCTATTATCTCACATCCAATCTCTTCTTTGTTTAAAAGGTAACATTTGTCATAAGACTAGAGAAATCCAAAATTTGTCTGATGTTTTGAATTCTGCTTTAAGAAAACATTTTAATTTAAAAAAAAGCTTCAGAGCATGTGATGTTCAGCTTTATGAAAATACCCTATTTCTTTGTCTGTAATTCTATATCCATTACATATATTTCAAAATTCACTAGCTAATATTAGAATAATACAATTTTTAGGAGAATAAAAAAGCACTTACACCATATTAATCTGTGTTTTGTACTTGTAATTTTGAAACAAGAATGAGAAAGAATAAAAAAAAGGTAAATGTATAAAGCTCCGTACTTGCTTAAATTTTTAAAATATAGAACAATTTCTAAGCATTCTGAAGGTCGAAAACACCTAACACTCAAGTACATCTAACTGCTATACAGGAGGAAAAAAAAGCCAAAACAAACAAGCCCACAGGTAACAATAGGAAAACATAACACAGATATACATGCAATTGTACCATTAATTTTATCTCCAAAGTGATGGAAATCATTAATTAAAAAAAAAAAAAGTATTAAAAATGTCTTAGAACAATATAAAAAAGAATATAGAGTAGAAAGTAAAAAAAAAAAAAAAGTGGTAGGGGAAAGGGGGGTNAGAATATAGAGTAGAAAGTAAAAAAAAAAAAAATGTGGTATGGGAAAGGGTGGTCACCAAATATCTCTGTTTTAAATGATACCAATAAGTAGCAGCAAAAGCAATTGTGAGATACAGTAAATGGGTGAACCTTAATTTTTTTTTTTTTTACTGTATACTAAACTTCTATAAAAGTATTTTTTACAATAGAATACAACAAACATGCAGTTACCACAAAGGCAGTATTTGACAAAGCTACCTCTACCTTTGCTGTTCATGTACAGGTTACAAATGTTTCTCGTGAAGTGTTAGTTGGCTTTGAAAAGCAAACGTCATAGAAGTGTTGCATGAAAGTGGCCCTGGTAATTGATATATCTACTTTAAAATGCTACCCCTATAATATCCCAAGCAATTCTAAAGAACTGTTAAGGAAACAAATAACCATTTATGCAAAATGACCTGTGCTACAAGACAAGCACAAAGTGCAATATCAAACTATTCTCCTCTTAACTTTCATTTGACTCCTTCTTCAGGGAAGAAAAAAAAGAAAAAGGAAAAAACCCTTCCTCCCTGAAGAAATATTTGTGGATGGCAAGTAGTATAATGACACAATTGTGCTACATTGAATCAATATCAAACAACTTCTGTTAGTAAACAAGGCTCTTCAATTTCCCCTTCTCAGCTCCTCAAGATCTCCACTGAAAGCTCATTAGGTCTCTATACTGTCAAATGCATCAGAACGCAGCAGATCTCTAGGTTGTTGAAGCCTCCAACTTTCCTTCAGAGAAGACTATTGAAAGGATCAGGATCCAACTTTAAAATATTTTATGATATATGGTTCTATTTGGAACACCTGTTATCAGATAAATTATATATTTAAAATACTGTATTGAAGTAAATACTTGCTTTCCACTGAATAATAATAGTAATAATAGTAAAAGATATTTGCCAAATTTTTCTGGTTTTCTGACCAGACAAGTCATATGGTACTATTTCTATTCCTGAAGGGATAAGTAAGTAACATCCCACATTTAAACTTTGCATGTTATAGTTTATGAAAATTCATACCAATAACTCTATCAGATGAATGTTGGTAGATAAATAATCCAAAAGGACAGCAGGCATAGCCCAGTTACTGGTCACATTCAATATGTAGAGTATGAACTGGTTTTGAACATATCCCAAATGCCCTCTATCCAAACAGTAGCACAGTTCAAGCATTAGCCAAATATTATAACTGAATGCTGCTCAGTCGAGTATTGTAACATACAGAGCAACTGTTTGGCTCTGTATTATGTTCTGTGAATCTCAGAATTTGTACTTGCTTTTTCTTACCTCCTGGGAAAACACTGTATCCTGGGAGTAGATAGAAACACGGGGAAATCTACAAGATTAATCTTACAGATAACTACTATATTGTTATGTTGTCTGCGACAGGAGCATGTAGTGACAGGACAAGGGGAAATGGTTTCAAACTGAAGGAGAGTAGGTTTAGATTAGATATTAGGAGGAATTTTTTTGTTGTGAAGGTGGTAAGACACTGGAACATGTTGCTCGGAAAAGTTGTGGATGCTACATCTCAATTCTTTCTATTCAAGACCAGATGGGATGGACATTTGAGCAACCTGGTCTAGAGAAAGGTGTCCCTGCCCACATTGTCTGGGGGTTGGAACTAGATGATGTTTAAGGTCCCTTTCAACCCAAACGAGTCTGTGACTCTATGATAAACTGCTCTTTGCCTTAAGGATAATATGGCCTGCATGGCCTTTCTGTCATTGTCAGAACCAGATTAGTATAAAAGGATTTTATGACTGGATTCTCAAAATCCTAGGATTCATTTGAGCTAGGTATTTAGATGAGACATCTAAGGGACATTCCTTAGATGAAGAGAAAGAAATTGAGAGAGAAATTGGTTCATCCCACTTAAGATATGGATGGATTTGAAGCTGGATTGGATAGATTTGTGCCTAAGTGTCTAGGGCTAAAAAAGTCCTTAAATGTCAATATACTAGTTATTACATGGAGTCCATTAACACTGACCAGATCCTGACATTTTACCCTATTTATTGTCAATTTTCCTCAATTACACGTCCTTTGAATTTAATATGTGATTGACCAAATAAAAATGAGTCATAAGAGTAATATCTGCAGGATTTGCATCACTGAGAGCAGCAGCAGAAAATTTCTGAGAAGCAGAGCTGTTCAACTGATCTGTCATTAATGAAAAATTAAATTGACTATGTGAAAAATATAATTTATTTGTTTTCCCTCTTTCACAGACACAAAAAGCAGTATTGGGAGCATAAAAATAGGAAGAGCACACTTTTCTTTCTCTTTTTTTGAATTGTGCTCACTCTGTCTTCAAAACTAGGAAATAAAACATGACAAAGTACAATATTAATATTGTTATAAACTGAAGGTTGTTATGGTACTCATTCAAGCAGGTACCTTCACTGCCTAGAAAATAGTTTGCAGAACAAGAAACTGACGGTTGAATACAAAAAGAATAATGGGTTAGGCCTGTTAAAAAACATTTGCTTTTCCTCATGGGATTCCTTTAAATAAGGATTTCAAGTTATGTTAAAGTCGTTTGTCACTGAAAGTAGGAAATTTTCATTCTTTTTGATCCTACAAAGAAAAGGTGGTAATCTAACATACTTTCATCTGTTCATCAGCTCAGGAAATATGTGAAAATGAAAGTAGCTTTTTGACTTGCAATGAGTCTAGAGACTGAAGATTGAATAAATATGAAACTAAAAAAAAATTAGAGATTTTAAATTTTGAAAGAATAACTTATCAAGAAAATCTACCTTGATAACCTCTTCAAAGTTTTAAATTAATCAGATAATTCTGCCAATTTTTATAGCTGAAAAGCATTGATTTATGACTTAAGAACATAGCAAAATCTATATGTATGGTTGTGGACTTCCACATTAGAATCTGTGCAGGATTAGATCTCTCAGTAGCTCAAAGATCAAGAAAAACACCATAGAAATGTATAAACTTTTCTGATCTAAGAAAAGGATATTTTCATCCAGCCCTACAATATTATTGAAGCAACTGGAAAATAGACATGAAACTTAGACTCAAGATTGCAACACCTAAGATCGACATTGTATTCTCTGCTTCCTATAAGACTCAGCTCTGAGTTTTATGCCCCCATTACAACACAGGCAGTAAATATTCGAAGATGAAAATTAAATAAATCTGGAGAAATTAGGATTTTGGTAAAAGTAATACTCAAATGTTCACGTTCTTAAATCTCCCAAATAAAAAATATTTGTGTCTCAGAAAAATATGGTCTTTTCTTAAAACATATACTAGAAAATATTTGCATGGATTATATAGACTCAAAAATATTTCATTCTTCTTACTGAACTAATGTACATCACTATGATATTTAAAGCTGATTTAATTACCTTAGCATTAAACCAGAATATTGTTCTGTTCATTTCTTCAGTACTGGAAGCCAAAAAAAAAAGAAAGACATTTAGGGATGTCAAAAATGCAAATTTTTTATCTTGCAATTCTGCTTTTATATTTTATCTACATTGTGGTTTTAAGTTTTGCTACCACTTTACACCTTACCTTTACTACACGTGTGAGTAGGACTTTTATATTAAAGCAGAAAGATTTGTGGTAGATAACAGAACTTTGTGTTGCAGTGATAATACAGTTAAAAAATAACTGTCCACAGTATTTCTAACACTGAGACAAATAAGAGGTTATATTCATGGTTTAGAGCATAGAAAAATTATGAATTTAGGAAAAAATAACTGAGCACTTTTATTTTCTATTCATCCTAACTGTACTGAAAGAGAGTTTTATATTGGAGAAGTGTTGCAAATGAAGTCTTGTGAAAGCTAACAATTTGTGGAAAATCTGTTGACCATTAGAAATCACAAAAGAAAACCTCAAATGAATTAACAAATGTAAAAAAAAAAATCATGATTTTAAAATCTATTAAGCTTCATCATCCACTCAAAATTATCTAACAATCTATGGGCTAGTCATACATACCTGAGGGAAATTCTTCTCACCGTCTGGGTAATTCTTCATATTTTCACTTCAGTATAGGGAACAACAGTAACTATAGTAACACTACCATTTGAGAATACATTTGCTTTCTGAATAATTTCTGTATATTTGTATACAAACTGCTGATTCTCATGTTTCAAACTGAAAATGACACTATTCTGAAATCAAATGGTATGACAATGAAAAAAATATAATTCTTAACATAAGAAGAAGAACCTTAACATATTTCTCCCAAATACAAAGAAATTTCTACCAAAAACTAGTTCTTTTGTACCTTCTGTTCATTATTCTGCCTCTCCATTAAAAGAGGTTGCAACTATGATTCTCATTTTAATTAGTCTTCTGATTCCATAGGAAACAAATAAAATGTTATATTGATCATGAAGAGAGAAAAGCCTATGTATAATAAGCACTTTGATGATCAGGAAGAAAGATGATGCCTAATAAAACACCTATATCGCAATTATTTAATCTGTTGAGCAATGATATTGTGAAATACAGTTTATCAACTATGTAACTTTTGCTAGAAACTCTAAAATTAATCAGAGTGACAGAACTGAGGACTATCTGATAAGATCACATTGTTTGCAAATGATCTTTCCAGAAAATTTGGCTAATTCTGGGAAAAACTAATGAAATTTAAATTGAAATCTTTGCTAATTGTTGTTAGATGATAGAAAACCCCAGAGCTGTTTGCTTAATTCCGTCAGTATTTTACCGCAAAATATTTCAAGGTACTGCAGAGATATTTACTAAGGCTCTCTAATATTTCCTATGTTACAGATAGAGATAACTGAATCTGCCTATATATGTGTAAGATACCTGATGTTAGGCAGGTGTTCTTAAGCCTCTCTTTTGCAACACAATCCATAAAAAATGTTTTCACACTCACTGCTTCTATGATATTGCTGGGCTCATAGTACTGTAATTCATGAACTAATATATTCTGTAGAGCTACAACAATTCTTCATCGTAAAGACTAAATAGTGCAGTGCTTTGTCTCAAGGTTCTAATCATTCAGGTTTGGAACAAGTTGCTAAGCACAAAATAAAATATAAACCAAAGGTATAACAATTCTGTATATCAAGTCAGTGGCAGTTTTAAAACTGGTAAACAAGACATTTAACCATGATGAGTCTGAAGTGAGGAGCTTCTTTTCCAGGTATTTTTGAGGTGGCTGTGAGAAGAATCCTAAGAGAAGGTTATCAGTGGAATGGAAAATGGTACACCAATTGTCTCCAAAATAAAAATTACTTTTATTATCAAAGAGTTTATTTTCTGAAAGCACAGATGGTGTCAACATGCTCCAGTAGCCATCTTTCAAGTAGCTGAGAACAGAGTGAAATTGGAAACTAGTAGAATAGACCATGTGCAGAAAGCAGAGCTGTGCAGTTTTGATGTACAAAATGGAGTTGTATCTCATAAAGACCAAGAAGAAGAAAGCTGGCTTTCTTTACTTTCTTGTAATTCGGAAAGTTTTAAAACAAAACTACCTTTGCATGTCAAAAGGTCATCATACCTTTATATTTTTCCAATTCTCCGTGGGCAGTAATAATTGCTCAAAGCCTGAGCACAAAAATAATTTTGCTTCCTCTAAAACCATTTCCACTTTTCTGGTTATTTTTTCAATCATACATCATATTGAATCCTTCTGTCTCAGAAATGAGATGGTTAAGTCATTTTTAATCAAGACTATAAGTCTGAGAGGAAAAGATAAAAACTCCTGTGTAGGGTATTAATATCCAAGGTAATATAAATAGACCCAAAATTTTTAACAGCTTTAAAGCAAAAAAAGAAAAAAATGGACATAACCTTTCGAAGGACATTTTAATCTTGTCCTATATGCCTTTTTTCATGAAACTGATGCTGAAGGTTTGACCATGTGTATTTTCATTAATCCCATATGTGTTGTCATGTCAAATTGGTGCAAAAGTGAACTGAAAAGAATGTATCTTGGGAAGAGGTCTTGGTCAGCCTGTCCACCTGCAAGCTTGTCTTTTCAAAGTACATGAAAATGTCCCTTTGCAGTCAGAGGTGATTTCTCTGACTACTCAGGCTTGCAGAGATGAGCACGTAGCAGCTGGGGCTGAACAGGAACAGAGGTACAGGAAAAAGTTACAAGGTTCTTTACAAAGTCATTAACAGTTTATATCTTTTCCACTATATGACAGTTAAATATATTTAGCTTGTTAATATTGTCTTACTATCTTAAAAACAATGAAACTATATCATTGTTGATTTCTATCATACTCTACTCTTAATTTTTCCTCGTTCCTTCCACCACTTTCCTTTCATCTGCTCTGGCATGCCTTGCAGCACCAGGGTTATGGGGGGAAAAAAGGCCTTTTCTACCACTGGAGGGTATTTGGTCTGTCTTTCTGGAATACTAATGTTGATGCTGTTGTTCACGGTAATCACACCAGTGACAAGGTTAAAGGGTGAATGATAATTTCTCTAGAAAGTTTGCAACTGAAATATAAGTTAAAAATACTCACAATGGAGCATTTTTTTACTCTTTTGCTTTGTAAGTTGGTTTTAAAATATTGAGCACTGCAGTGTGTGGAAGCTAAAGAAATACACTGAAGTACAGCTGGACAACAACATCAGGAGAACTGAGGATATTTAGGTCTTTTTACAAGGACAAACTTACATACTTTCATAGGACTTGTTGCTACAGTGCTTTTAGCACCTGGAGTAATCAAAACTTTTCTCCAAAATACTTTGTGAATTAAATTCTTTTGCTTTTATGCTGAGCTCCTGAGTACCTTGTCAGAGACAGAGATTTTTTAAAAATATAAAAAATTATATTTCTCCTTAATTTTTTCTTCAGGTAAAAGGAAAGTGACTATTTAATCAACCAGAAATTATATATGAATGCATGTAAGGTAACTGAAATAGTTGCAGAGGATAAAGGTGGTGTTATTTTTGGCTTAAGTTGAAGAATAAGAGATTTTGGTTAGAAAAGGAAGGGGAAAACATAACAATTCTGTGAGATTAATTTGCTTATTTAAATTCATTCTTAGTTATGTTCTGATATTCCCAACATTGTTTTCCACAAACACTAAGGAAAAAAACCCAAAAAAATGAAACTAAATTCTTGGTATAGGGAGACAGAAAGAAAATCTTGAAAAGAGCTGTAAGTGTGCTTCATATGGATGTAATTTTCTTCACTGGGATTATTTTTACTGTTAAAATTATGTTAACATAAATTGGTAAATCATACTTCAAACAGTAGTGAGATAGTAAATCTTCAGTGCTCCTGCATTAGTACTTACTAAACTAAAGAAAGTATCTGCATCTTTATATAGCTATAATTTTATTGGATAAGATTTTTTAAATTTGAAACAATTAAATAGTCTTAACTTCTGCATTGCTGCCCTCATAACAAGAGAAACTAAGAACAAAAGATGATGCAGTTGTCATGAGAACCACTGCCTGTCTTGTTTGTGTCATCTGTTATGAACCTGAAGTCAAATTTTTATAGGTGCAGTTGCGCTCTTGCTGTTTCCATGACACTACATGGGGTCTCAGTTTACTAAATGTTGCTAGCCTCTAGTTTGCTACTAGAGAGCTTGTCCCTCCCCTGGTTAAATACAGTATGTACAAATATTTCAAGGCTAAATGTGTGCAGGAGCCCTTTGTGAGGACTGCAGCCTTACCTCTCAAAGTCCTAGATGTGTCTTTAGCAAAACCAAAATGTCCAAAATCACACTAGAAAGGTGTTCTAGGATAAAGTACATGAACAGAATATGAACAATCTAACACACACATCAGTACAGGGTTTTTATCACCATTGCTCATTGCATAGTAAGATAAAAAACACTTGTCAGGATAAGAAATAAGAAGAAAATAATTTCTGTATTCATCTTTCTGTCTCAATTTCCTACTCTCTGGGCAGCCACCAGCCTGCAGCAGGAGCAGGGTTTTGAAATTTGTGGTTTCTTTCCTGATTTACAGAACCTTTCTATCACATTTAATTTTTTTCTGACTTCAGCTCTCTAGTTAGTGTCAGGTTTTTTCTGACCCTGGCCTAAGCTCCCTGTGTTCTGAACAGTGTTTGTCTCTTAAACATTCTTATTTGTTTTTCCTCCCTACCTACCCTTTCCTGATGAGGCTTCCACTGGCATGCAACACTCAGTGGATCACAGACTTCTCTGTTCTGCTTCGAGTAACTTTCCATTGTTTCAAAATAAACTCATTCCCACAGGCAAAGAAGAGAACACTGGCTCTCCTGGGCTTCTGCTAACCCATCATCCCAACTTGCTTTTAACTACTGTCTGTGGTCTGGAGGGACACAGAATAGTCCTTGCCAGCAATACTGCATTGACTTTAATATGGAAGAATGTAAAAAAATGAAAAGCAGATGAATTTTGTAATACTTTTACCTCATGAAACAAAGTCTGTAAATTGTGTAAATGCAATTATTCAAATCATCACAGCCAATTAACTTATTTGGACTTGATACATTTTTTTTCTCCCAGTGGAGAAACTATAGAACTATTGAGTTCACTAGCAGGGGAGTCCTCCTGAGACAGAAAACAATATGAGATACAGATAGTCTCTTTGCAAAAACCTCCTGGCACTTTCATCTCTCTAAGTTACTTATATGCAATGATCCAAAATGACTGTGGCACACTATGCTGAAAAAACACTCATGGATTTTCATCCTTCACTCATCTTCTGTTCCAGATAGTAGAAGGGAGAATGAAAATAATGCTGTGCATTTTCTGTCATTATGGAAAGGGCTGTGCATAGTCATTATTTGTAATCTACAAAACTCCTGAAATTTAGCAGTTTGTAGATATGCATGTTGTCACCATTTCTTATCATTGCTACAGGAGATTTATCAGTAGGAATTTGGGTGGGCCATGTTTACATATATTTATCTAAACATGTTTATACTAATGCCAACCAGAACATATAAAACCATCCATATAAAAATGGAAGAAGAATAGCTAGGTTTTCAATCTAATTTTAGTAAAGTAAGTTCCAACCCACTGAAGGTTAGCTTTCACAGCAGCCATTAGTAGGAGTTAATGTAGTCAAGTTACTCTGAGATCAAACCTTCACAGAGTCATTAAGACTTTAAGTTTCATACTATTTTGCCCTTGAAACTCACCAGTGTCGTAGGGACTGCAGAATAAATTTTAGTTGCAAAATAACAGGTCAGTGAACTAGAACTAGATCTCTAGCTCCATTTTACACAGAGGTTGAGTGGAAAAAAAAAAAAAAAAAAGGAGTAATAATTTCCCTCCTTCTCTATAAGTCTATTTTTCCTGAGAATATAAAATAAGTAATGCCTTGGTCTTGCTTTCCAAAAAGTAAACAAAGTGATAATACCAACAGCCACTCTGTTAAACTTTCCCTTATACAGAAGGAACTTTGGGATCCTGTAGACTTCTGCCAAATGCTTTTGCTTCAGTGCAACAAAAAGGCCAAATGAATGCACCATAGTGAGTCCCTAACTCAGCAGGAGGGATCACAGAGCGAGGACACTGACTGGCAAACGATGACAAATCTTGCAACAGCCCCCAGCTGGTGACTCTGCCCTTCTGACACGGGTCAACAGCAGAGTCAGCAGAGATAATGTGGGCCAGCTTGTCAGCTGCCTCTGCACAAAGTCCTTCGCTGGCAGCCTAAACTGAGACTTCGGGCTTTACATTTGCATCTCGAGGGTGAGAGTTTGTGATAAAGCTGAACCAATCTAATGGCTCACTTCCAGCAAAATTGGCTGTCCCTTTCTCCAGTATTCTCTCCTTCAAGATGCTGTCTTTAGCTCTCGTCTGACCAGAAAATGAGGCAGTTCAACTTGCTCAGCCTGACATTAAAACAGAAATGGGCACCATGTGTAGGTGGCTGAAAAAAGGAAAGAAAACTGTGCCTGTAAGTGCCCAAAAGATGACTGTTCTCTTTGGTGCAAAGAGTTGATAGATTGGCTCATTCACACTGTAGACCCCCATGCTATAGAGTGGAAATTGAGAACTTGCCTCCTACACTAGCTGCAGTGGTTGCTGACTGCCACAAACATAAAGAGCAAATAGTTGTGGATGCCAAGGCAGTCACAGAACTATCTGCTAGAAATAATGAGCTGCCTGGGGTTATCCTGTGTTCAGATTACATTGGAGTTAGCCATTAAATCAGCAAAATGCTGGGTTTTTCCCTGCTACAATCCAGCATGCTGCATCACTATTGTGCTACTATTTAAAGCCACCAGCTCTTGAATTCCAAGTACTCCAACAAACAAGCCAGGCAGGATGAAACTAAACTATCACTTACACTTGTGCACAGTGTAATTAGGAAATGCAATCACATGTGCAGGGTATTTGAATTAGCTTTAATTTGGTTATCATATTTGTGAAAAGGAATAAAACTGAAGTGCTTCTGCAGAAGACATGTAAGACTGCCTGGGACCCTGCAAACTTAGTTGTGTTATGATTTTTTGCTAAACTCAGAGCAGCTGAATACCCCTTTATGCTTACCAAAACTTAATATAATATTAGGAGCACTGAAGTCAACCAAAAATGCAATGCAGATATCACCTTCATTTAAACTTCTACAAAATATATTGCTGTTCCCCATGAACTACCAAGAAAGCCCCACTTGCAGGTTCTCAAAGTTGAATACAGCAAGGAAACTTTGCAAGGTTTGCCTACTTCCTACTATTATTCTTCAGCAAATTAAAAGCAATCTAAAGAAATGTGTCAATATAAACCAGTAAGTATAACTGGACAAATAATTTCTGACCAATTCCAGATTATTTCTGCTGGTTAACAGTGATTTGGCCCATGATTACAAGCACAATAGAATTAACCTCTTAAGTACAACTTCCTAAGCAGATGCAGTCCTGGAGCTCAGAACACAACAGTCTGAAGCCTAGGATGCAAAAATATTGCCATGGAAAAACACAGCAAAAAACAGGAAACATCACTAAAGCTGAGTAGTTCTTATTTTAATTTAACTGGCATCAAACCCAATTATTTAACAAATTTACGATTCTCTGTTTTGGATTGAAACCAGGTGATTGAAGCAATATTTTCAGGAATAGGGCGGGGGAGTGGTGGGAAAGAGAAGGCAGGCAAGTTTGCTCTGAACATTCTGTTCAGCTTCTTGAGTCTAAACCATTTTTGTTCTGATGATTTTATGTTGTTCAGATGCTCACTGTGAATGTTAAATACTGCCACAAGGTAGAGCAGATCATTTTCCATTCATACATCTCAGCCTCTCCAAATGAAGGACCAAATCCATGTCAAACCCTTGCATCAGTTTTGCTCCAACCTGTAAAGAGGTGTCATGTATTTCTAGTTTAGTATCCTCTCCTAATCCTAGGATTAATTTGGTACCATGTTAGGGCCTGGGTAGAACTAGAAGCTGCTTATGGAGGAAGGACCTTATTTAAAGTGATGAGAGTGTCCTGGTAAAAAATAGAAAACTTTAGAGGAAACAGCCTGGCCCAGACTAACATGCTTCAGTTAACTGTATGCACTTACATCTCAGTGAATTATGTAGGAATAAAAGTCCTGCTTAACACCAGCTTCTTTAGTTTCCTACTAAATTAGTCTAGCTACATTAAAAAAGACTGCAGGCTTCCTAAATACTTTTGATTCAAGCATTTTCATACCTACTTTATAGAAGATCATGATTCTGTATCCTTCCCACGATATCTATGATATATATGGAAACAGGTAACTGTGTAAGAAGCACAGGAAATAACAGCAAGCTCAAACTAATCTGTATTAAAAGTAGGAAAGAAAATGTCACTGACACTAATTTGTATGAGACCTATATACCATATTTATCCTCTCAGCAAGAAGTTTCCAAAATGACAACCCTTTTTCCTTCAGCATGTACAATGTATATTGTAAAGTATAAGAAATACAGTACAAATCCAGGCATGTCTTTTTTTTTTTTTTTT
>VXBB01017307.1:143297-164326 GCA_013399915.1 Illadopsis cleaveri
AAGATTTACTAATGCTTTACATTAAAGAAGCAGACTGACAGCAGCTAAATTACAGCTGTCAGAGATGGCCCCTGTCTGTCTTGTTGCTGCAGGGCCTGTTGGAGGGTGATGCCACATTAAATCTCTCTGAGAGCTTATGTCATTAAACAGTATGCATAATACTAAGGAGGAAAAAAAAATTTGGCAAAAGGACTGTGTAGTTGCCTTTGTAAAATATAATATTCTGCACTTAAACACATAGATTTTTTTCATACATAAGATTAGGCAGCATATTTTCAGGGTATTTTCTTTCTATTGATTTTATTAAAAGTTGGAATTCATAGGAGAAGGGAATACAGGTGACCTCATCCCTGATAAGTAAGAGATGTGTTAATTACCCAATTCAGCCTTGCCTCTGGGTGAGTCACGGCTAAATCCAATAAAGGTAAGTGTGATAAACGGGAGTGGGTTAGCTGGTGAGGGGAGGTCATGCAGGAGGAGGAACCTTGAGGAAAAAGAAATGAGAGGATCATGAAGAATCCTGAGGAAAGAGAATCACTGCTGTGGGGTCAGTCTGGGTCTGCAGTTAGAGCCTGTTTTTGGAACATGCAGACATAGTCTAACCAGGTAAAAGCCTGCAGTCAGAGTCTGCAAACTAATACATACAATCATAGTTTAGCAGGCAATAACCAGCAGTCAAAGACTGCAAGGGAAACCTACAGCAGGACCTTGCTGCAGCCAAAGTCGGTGAGTAGCTGGAGTCAGGATGGCTGAGCTGTAAAGAGAAATAAACCAGGACCCTTTTCATGCTGTGATAAACAAGTCTGTGTCTTGGCTCATTTCTACCCTCTAACAAGAGGGCTGCTGCAACAGGAATTATCTTTAAATTTTAGCACAGCCATCTCTCCAAAGATGTAAAAAGCACTTTCTTCTTGCTCAGCAACTCATCTACCACTACAGTGTAACTGCTAATAAAATTCAAGGAGACTTTCTGTTAGATAGTAATAACTAATATGAACTTATGCCCCATCAAACTTGTAACAGCAAAGCTTCATCTTCTTCAGAAATTCGTTAATATAGCAGCTATGCCACCTAAATATGCTTACTTTAAGAAAGAGTTGTTTTACTGAAACCCTCATGAAAATAGCTAGCCAAACAGCCGATTTTTAGGAGCATTTAAGGACATGGAGATAGAAACAAGCCCTCAGGGAGTTTTTCTTTCAAATCATGTTATTCTCCATCAGATCAGAGGATGTCAGATTCTCTACAGTAGAAGCCATCAACTGTTGAGTTTTTAAGCAGCTCACAAGGAGCTTGCTTACAGGTCCCTTGGGCTGCTCCTCTGCTGAAATGGTGACAGAGAGCAGCAACAGAGCTGAGCTGGTACACAGGCTTTGGGTAATTTGAATATTTGGCTCTTTATCTCCCACTAATCAAAAACTCCCACACCCTACATCCTCCTCATTGAGGATTGTACCTTTACAGATGGTTTTGAAACATGACACTTGGGTTACGAGTATTTGTTACCTTTGCATTTAAAAGGTTTCAGAATGTATCTAGGATCCCAGTTTATCCCTGTTTTCCTTGTTAGAAGCATCCTGTATTTTATATACAACATCCTGCAAGCTTGGTATATTCCCCTGAAGTTATGTCAATTAAGAAAGTGAGCAGAGCAGGCTGCAGCATCTCTTACCCCTCTGCTCCTGCTCAAAGTATGCTTAGAATACATCTAGCTTTACTCAGAAAACAGGGGAAAAAAAATAATCTCTATGTCTGGACTTCAGCTAGTGTCATAACAATAGCTGGATTGAAAATGAATGAACTGGAGTACTTTTGTGGATGAATAGGCCTTTAACAGGAACCACTTTCTTTGGGGGAGGGTGTTTGAAAAGAGATTAGGAGCTCCTGCTGCCCCTCCAGTAATAAGTTGTGTTGGATTTATGGCAACAGTGGCCCTGGCTACCCCACCCAGTGTTTTAGTCTGGTGAGTGCAATACGACTACATTCACCACTACCTACATTATTCTTACATCTAATGTTGGTGATGGGCACTGTCATGTCAGACTGAAGTATTAGTATACCCAATCCTTAAAAGGTTTTCACTCCTGCAAATGTTCACAGGAAAACAAGCATCTCTGGAAATGGATACCTCATCACTGTGTTGAGGGTGTTTTCGCCAGTTTTCAAGAACATCTCAAGTGCAGATTCCCAAATATGTTGATTTTCTGTGGAGTCATCAGCTCTTGGCTCAGATGCCACATCCCTGGGACAGCCTTGGAAATTTGGGTTGAAATCTTTTGAAAACCACATTTATTAAAGCTAATTCATCAGGAAATGTGATACTGGTGTGGGCAATATGCTCATTCCTTGTGAACTTGATTGCATGCCTCTGAAATGGGGGAGCCATGCTTCCTGTCCAGAAAGTTCCTAAAGATAACAAAGAAGGGACATCCTATTGCCATACAATAAGATACAGTAATCCTTGTCTTATTGGAATGTTTCTTGACCACACAACACTCCAAAATGCAGTCTAAGGTTAATAGATCTATATTCAGATGCTGATTAATTTCTTTTAGAAGAGGAAAGGTTTTTTTAAAAAACTTTTCATCATGTTTAAAACTATATTTTGCAGACTTCAATTGCTTCTGTAATGCCAAGGGTTGTGCATTACTGTGGCTAAAGTTAAACCTCCTCATAGAAAAATCATCTGCAGTTAGTGAGAACAGATGCTCCAAATTAACTTTCAGACTGAAACATAAACTCCTCTAAATCAGGGTCATGTTTAACGGTAGGGCAGCAGAACTGCTTTTCTATTGCATATGGAGAGAGTATCTGGAGCTAAGCTTTTTTTTTGAAGCAATGATTTGTTTTCCAGAGCTATATTCAGTCAGTGGGGAAAATTTTCAAATAATTCTAATCACTCAGATAAAATGCTGTCCATTTATCTGAGTAAATATGCTTTAGGTGCAAAGTTGAATGTTGTTGGATTTTTTTTTTTTTTNGGTCCAGTCCTATCATATTTAAATGTTGTTAGATTCTGTGTTAATTGAAAACTAATGCTTTGGTTTGACTAATCAAAATTCTATAGCTCCAATGCCAAATGTTAATGGCTAAAATGAAGGACACATATAAGTGAAATAGCATAAAAAA
The DNA here is from genome assembly GCA_013399915.1 of Illadopsis cleaveri. Lineage (NCBI taxonomy): Eukaryota > Metazoa > Chordata > Aves > Passeriformes > Timaliidae > Illadopsis > Illadopsis cleaveri. The sequence continues at coordinate 146,427 of VXBB01017307.1, forward strand.
GCTTAAAATAATTTGGAGTTTGTGTAATTGACCCTATAATTTTTGCTTCATGAATCACTAAGTTAAACCTACAAAATGCATAGTAATGAAAAGGATATTTATTTTCAGAGAGCAGTAAAAAGATACTGTTTAAAGCATATTGTGTAGTTGTCTGTCCTTAAATAGCATAGAGTAATTCAAATATCTCAGCTAAAATATATCAGAATCCAAAATAGCGTTAGACGCAGCTACAACATTCTGTTGCAATCATATTAGTTAAGAAGGTCCTACTACCTATATCTTGGTGGCAAAAGGATATGCATGTGTTTATACTGGAGACAGCAGCACACTTTTATCAAAAACTGTATTTTGATCTGGTTTTGTAAAGTAAAAATTATATAAATGAAACTTGATCAAAGACAGCTGTTGACTCCATCTTATTATAATACTCCTCATATATTTTTGCAAAATGCTATTGAGCTATAACGGATGCATTAATTTGGACTAAAAATACTCCAACTTTTCTTGAAATGACACTATGTAGACAACCATATTCATCTGAAACACTGGTGCCACTTCAACAATGAAAATGAGAGACTGGACTTACGTTTAGCCAAGGGATTTCCACAGCACTGTGCATAATAAATTTTAGCAGAAAAGGATGAGTTATTATTCATCCCAATCTCAGTCCCAATCAGTGTGTTTCTAAACACCTCAGACTCATTTTTAAGTTATTGTTTTCTAACAATCCACAGTCTTTACATGACACAGTGGGTACACAGTGACATTTTCCTACAAAGCATCAAATGTTTGGAATTGTTTTTGTGATAGTGTATTTTCTTGAAACAGAAAAGGCCCTGACATCAACCAAAGCAGAAATATATCATAGTCACCAGGGTCTCTGTCTCTCCTTCTCCTTTTTAATCTCTATTTTTGTTCTTCAACTCTCAATCTCTCTCTCCCCCTCTCCCTGCCACGGTTTTCCACAGAAAGAGAAACACATTAAAAAGATCCCAAGCTGCACATTTCTTATATTTGGCTCATATCTTATAGATCAAGTCAGTGTAGGACAAAAAGTTACAATCCTAATTTACTTTCTTCATAGAGGAAAGAAAAGGAAGATGTAAGCCAGATGGACAAGAGTACTACCTAGCTCTGAGCAGTAGAAGTGTCTGCCACTTACCTGGATTAGGGAAGCATTTTACTGTTTCAGATTAAAGGCAAAACTTTAGGAGCAAGATCTGTTCCAGGAGTGAGGCCTTGGGAATTCTGCAGTCCCTACAGAAGCTGTAAGATCTGCTCTAGGGATTCCTTCACTAAATTCAACACCATTAAACATTTTTAAAGGATAAGTTACAGTTCATAGAATTATTTTAATTATGCTGCAATTGATCAAAAAAGAGAAAAAAAAATATACAGAAGAACTCTGGTAACTGAATCTAGAAATATTTCCAGATTCACTTTTTAAAAATATATTTTTAATAATATATTAATGTATTTTTAATAATCATTGAGAGCCATTCCTCTTATCTATGAGAATCAATACATACCCTTTGGAAGCCTGACCACGGCTTACTGCTTCCATTTAGGGCTTAACTCATCTTTATACAGATCCAGAGACTCAGGATGCTACCAAGAGGTAATGAAATTTCTTTCCATAGATCCCTCAGCTCCAAGCAAGGATGAGGTTTAACATAATGATGTACCATGATATATTTAGGACTAGTTGCATTGATAACTGGTCTCCAGATGTTTTTAGACCAAAGTAAATAGGCTGTAAGTAGGTTTGAACTAGAGCACTATTGTGATGAGCCAGTATATTTCACAATCCTATCATAAATATCCTAAAATGTGTTAACCATTTTTTATTTAAGTCAGAAAGTTGTCCTTTCTTCCCCCCAACCTTATTTTTCTGGTGGTCAGGAATTGGTTTCTAGCCTAGACTTAGTCATGACCTGTGTGTACTTATTTCTTTTTATACCAGCATTACCTGTGTGTATTTCTTTTCCTTTCCAAGCGTTATGTCCCTAAAGAATCTAAAAAGAGCATGTGTATCCATTCTTGGCTATTCTCTTGTTAAAGTAGAAAACTTGGGATTGGATCCTCTAAGATATTTGTCTGCATTACTCTTATTTAGGCCTCACTTTGCCACTGAAACCAATTACTTCAGTGGTCATTTGGCTACTCAGTAGGATTTCAATGTCTGAAGTGCTTGGGGAGGCTGAACTGAAGCATCTTTTCAGCAAAGCTTTTCTTTCTTTATCTTTCTTGGACATTGATAGCACTGCACCAAAGACAGAAGTTTCTCAGTACCTTGTAGAAAGATATTAATATTTTCCAAAGTCTTTAGGCTAATTTTGCCTTTATCTAATATTAAATTTACCATTCTATAAGCTGAAGTGTACATGAGATATTGTGTCCAACTTGTGGAATCAAGATTTTCTACCCAGAATCATTTCCAGTAAATAATCTATGGTAAAATTATTACTAATTACTAATCTTTAATTGCATGCCTGTAATTATAAAATTTCATCTTAGTCCACCTAAGCCACTTGAGGTCACTCAGTTCCTCATACATATTATTTGATCTGTTTCTGGCTATACACATCCTCTAGCTTAACATTTCCACAGCTTGATGTCATCAACAAAATTACTCTTCCTCTCAACTCTGGTCTTTAATTCCACTAGTCATATCTCTCTTGCAATTCATGTCTCCACACAATTCACCACTGTTTGCTCCAAGATGGCAGTTGTGGTTTTGAGCAAGATTTGGAAAATGGGAAAACAGAGAGCTGCATAGCTGAAACTTTGCTTGGACATGCATTGACCATTGCTTCACAATTCTTGTTCTACTGCTCTATTTCCCAGCACAATTTGTGTTTTTCCACGTGGTACTACATCCGTGCTTTATCGTCGTATCTATAGATCAGACTATTTGGAAGATCAGTTATCAAAGATAAAATCAAACTTAGTCTAGCATGATCTACCTTTGGTTTAATTTCATTTTCATAAGTTTAAGTGTTCTTTTCATCTGATCTGCTTGATCAAAGATGTAAGTGATCTTCTGAATAGTGATTTATCTGCATCTTCTTCCCCACTAGATTGACTCCAAATTTAGAGTGATTTCTCTATCTGAAAATATCACCCTGGAGTAGTGGTTCTCTTGGCTTCTCCATGCCTTCAGACAATCTTAAACATGCTCAACTTCCTGTTAACTGAAGCCAGCCAGAGTCAAGCTTTTAGCAGCTCTGTTTTAATACAGTAATTTTATGTTAAGATTTATCTGCATCACTCAAGAAAAACATTTCAGTGTCACTGTTCTCTGTATGAAAGATTAGAAAAATTGCCACTCCATTAAAAATACAAAAGTAAAATGCACTTAAACACTGACCAAGTTGTTAAACGGATGGAACTTAATTACCTGCTGTCCATGAAATGTAACATGCTGCAGAAAAAAAGCACAATCACTGAGGCACAATCAACTCTGTTCATGCATTACCCAAATCCATAAACTAGAATGCTAAAGGACTTTCATTATGCCCTTGTCCATATCATCAAACCAAAAAGGAAGATGTTTATGTACTGGTCCAAAAGACATTTTAAAGAGCAGCTTCAATCCTTACTTGAATACACATCACAGAAGATTTCACTTTTGCATTTAATATTACAAATTCATGATGGTTTCCTCCTAATATTTGCCAGAGAAAACTCTCTTCTACTGACAGACACAAAATCAGATTGACAGTCTCTCACCACCCCACCGTTTTTCCAAGCCCAAGCATTAAATACAAGAAGTTGTATGTTTTTTCATGTACTTAAAATATCCTTTCTTAGATGAATGCGAACAATTTTCTTACCTATATTTTACAAATACTGGAAGAAATCAGGTTTTCTTGGCTCCCATTGTCTCAGAATCAAGAATCAGAGAATGACTGAGATCAGAAGGGAGCTTTGGAAGTTACCTGGTCCAATCCGCCTGCTCAGGGCCACCTGAAGCTGCTTGTCTGGGAGCACGTCCAGGTGGTTTTTGACTAACTGAGGATGGAGGCTGCTCAACCTCTCTGGGAAACCTTCTTGATGGTGCCAGTTCTTGATCACCATCACAGTGAATAATTTTTTCCCAATGTGCAGATGGAACATCCTGTGTTTCAGATTGTTCCAAATGTCTCTTGAAGGATTATGAAAGATTAATTCATCTGGGTGTTTTGGAGTTATTTTTGTTTGGGGTTGTGGGTTTTTTTTGCTTGTGTTTGTTCTTTGGGTTTTTTTTGGTTTTTTTTTTGCTTTTTTCTAACCTGATATTGAGACATAAAAAACATCATGAGTTTGCTTTCAGGAAAATTGAAGTTTCCCTTAATTGTCTTTCAGGAAAATAAAAGGAGTTTCTCTTGAAGAGCAGTGATAAAATACTAGATTTCTCGGTGTGCAATCATACTTATAACTCCCTACAAAACTTCTCCTGCAGCACCAGGTAATCCAGGAAATCTCAGGGGACATTTTAAGAACCAGGGTACAAATAAATCCCCTTGTTTAGTCTCCTACTTTCCCTTGCCAAGCATGAGTAGGGACATGGATGAAATGTCAACAGAGAACCTACGTAACATTTTTGCAAACAGTGCCTGTCTTTGTCAGATGCTTTTCTATTTTATTACTGATCTATCTCATGATTAATTAATTTTAAATTTAATTAACCTCTCAAAATTGGTCTAATTATATTAATAATATTTAAGGTAGCATCAATTTAATATCTTTTAATTGTTAATTTAATAGGGCCAAAGCAAAATATAAACTTGTTTGCAAGTTACAGCAAATAGTAAATATATTCCTGTTACAGCTCCAGGAGGAAAAGTATATTAATTATCTTAAAGCCCAAACTAAAGAAAATGCTGATGCATATGCTACTTCCTGTTTTACATTGTTTTCATAATTAATTTTTTAAAGTTTTGATTTTTAATAGTGTTCTTAGCTGGCTACTAATAAATAACACAGATAATTAAGTATATTTCAATCACTAAGTCTGATGTGAATTTTAACACACGTAATCCAGTAGATCTGCACTTTTATTCTTCCTGCTTCTTTCCCCCTACCCCCAATTCCTTTCTCACTCGAAGAGGTTTTAATGAGCTCTCACCATCTGATGACTGCAGGAGATTAATATCTCATTTGTAAAACATTGTAACAAGTGTTGAAAGGAAGGCAGAGCAGATTAAATTGAAGAAATTTGCAAAGATGCTTCTTGGACAACCATTGATTTTGAATATACATGTTTAGATTTACCAAAGGTAGCAGGAGCAAACTACGCAACTACCTCTTATTATGGTTTGCTCATTTACACTTTAATGAAAAAATTATTATGCTGTATCAGTTATTCTCTGCTACCATGATAAAACTTGCATTTATATAACCTGTAATCCATTTAAATATGGGCACAAGGGAAAATTTGATTTTGAGATGACAACCACAAATAGTTTGGTTTTTTTTACATACAGTGATTGGTTTTGAAACTTTACAAATGGTTTGTAGCAACATACAAAAGAGAAGGTGCTTTTAGAGATGTGTCTACAGCAATTATTATTGTGTTGAGAGCTAAAATGGATAGAATTAATAGGCATGACATCCATGTTCTACTTTTCTGAGCTATAGCACAGATTTTGCTTCCTGTGATTTACTTTGCTGCTATTCTGCTTTGTCAGAAGATATAACTGCTCAAGATAAAAAAAGCGTATTTCAATATGAAATCAGTTAATTCCAGCAGGCCTGAGCTATTTTGCTAAATGGTCCTCATGCATTTTCATTATATAGGTATCACTTCTTCCATTGAGATTTTTTTCAATGTCTAAAAATAAAGACATTAAATATAATTTGTCCCCATTCTTGGGAATCTTTTAAGGCCTAACTTTTCAGATTTTCAGTGGAAATAGAGAAACTATATTAAATTTTACTTTGTCTTCCCCTTCATAGAGCACTTGCTCATTTCCTTTTTGTATTTGCAATTGACAATTACTCAAAGCAGTTGACAAATTTGAAGGTCAGCTTCAGAATATGAGAGGGGAGAAATTAATTTTACTACACATCACACTAAATCTTTAAAAAAGTGCTTATACACTTTTACTTTCTCGTGAGGAAGGACTAACACTTATCTAGATCTGTAGCTTTACCTTCCTAAATTCATTGTGCTGACTGTTATCCTAGTGGCATAGCCAATATCCTCCCCAACTCTCTGCAGAAGTATCTAGAGTAGAAAGAAGTTGGATAGAAAAATACAGATGTACCTTTTTTCCCAGCTTCTTTTATGGCAGAATAACATGGTATCCTTTTGTATCTAACATTTTTTCAGCACCTAACCTCTCCATCATCACATTTAAAACTTAACATGATCACTATGTTCAGAAAACAGCTTCAGTTCCACAGCCACACAAGAGGTAGGACAAGAATGGGAAGCCCAAATTATTTCCAATGCAGCCCCCAGGGCTTTCCAAATAAAATGGATTTGTCTTTAAAACTTTCCCATGAAGTAGTATAACTCCCAGGCCCTACACAGTTCCCATCCAGAAACCTAGGACTTGCCTCACCAGCAGTTAGGAATCATTAGGAAGATGTAAGGAAGTGGAAGTTGCCTACATACACACACTTCTCATTCACAGTCAGCAAAAAATAATAGGTATTGAAATACAACTTTTTTAACTGCTCTACCAAACTGGTACAGTAAGTAGCCCAAAACATTTCCTACACATCATTTTTGATAAGGACTAAAACAAATCTAGCTCCTTCTCTAGCTTTATCCTAAAACAGGCTTTTCTAACATCCTGGTGATGAAGAGAATTGGTAAATTTCCATACACAGGACTTCTTATCAGTTCAATAGTATCCTAGTAATATGTTTTTGTTATATTCTGATCATATCACTATAATCTCATTCTATTGTTTCTTTTCTAGCTTGACTTTTATTGAAGTTAACAATAAGTTAGATCTCAAACTATAGAGATTTGTTTTTCTTATTTTAGTTATGCACAGTACAGTGTCAGAATCGGAGTGTGCATATAACATTTACATATAACCACCCTTTTTAAATATTAAATTTGCTTAAATTTTTTGCTCTTTTATTTAAATTCAGAGTCAGTGGCAGAAATCTAAGGTATAGTAACTAATAGAAATTACCAGAAAATAACTCTGCCATTGATTAACTTTTATTGGAATCTAGATGCCCCATTCTGAAGCATTTTTTTGACTGATCTTTTACATTTTTATTTCATAAAACATTGATTCACTCAGTTTTAAATAAAATTTATCAAACACAATGTCAGTTCTTGGTAACAGAGAGAATTCACAAAGATGTGGAATTCAGGCAGTGGTAGTTCCACATCATGCAGCAAACACTGTTTACTTAAATTCTCTTTTCACGGCTAGTAACATCTCAGTGATTCAAATCATGTCAACTGCTGCCGCAGTGGCCCTCTTGAGAGGAGAGGGGTGTAATAAAGGTTTTCAATTTGTCTGCACTGGTTTAGCTGAATAGAAAACATCAAGTGGAGCTTTCACATTTATAATGAATATGATTAAAGAAAGTATAAAAATGCATAGTTGAAATATGAAAATAAGGGTAGAAACAATGTGAGCATTGAGTAATATAAGAGAAGAGAGCTCTATTCTAAGATCAGAAGGCTATTACTGAAATTTAAGTCTCTCTAGTATTTTAATAATTTATTTGTCTGTATACTTTGATTAACAGCTGGCAAGCTCATCCACATTTGTTTCCAGACAAGGCATGTGTTGTCCAGTAGTGAGTAATCTTTTCTTTTGTGGTTCAGTTCTTTCAAAGAATAGTCTTTGAGGACCAGGAAAAGAACTGTGGTGCCAGGCAGAATTAAATTGGTTTGCATATCTGCCAACTTGGCCATTCTTGGAAATTCAAAACGGTGAAACGTACAAAGCTGGTTTCTTTTGAAATTTAAATCTTGACGATGGTATGGCACATATCTAAGGACACAGCATCAGTGTCTGAGGCACAAGATAGTTTTTTCTTTCGTTGGCTGTACTTCATTAAGCGTACTCAGTGTATGTTAAAGAGTAGTGGCAAAGCATAAATGATAATTTGAATTAATTATTTATACTAGTGAGATATTTTTGCTACATTGACAAAATTCTGGATTTATACAGAGTCCTTCATTGGAGCTATAGGGACTTGTCCTCACTTGCTTGGAACATTTCTGTGAGGCCTTCTTCCAATTTCAGCTTTTCAGCACCAACACAAAATTGTGCCTTGGAAACTGAATATGGAAACAAAGTGCTCATCAGAGGCTCTAACAGAATGAGTAGTAAGACAACTGTACAATGTCAATCAGAAAAGAGTACAAAAAGCACATAGAGAATTAGAGAATACATGGATTTGGTGTACTATATTATCTCTTCAACAACACTAACAAAAGATATTTGGTAATCCAAAGTATAGATTGCATTTATCCTGCTTGCTCTAGAAATTGCTCCATATGCTTGCTTCAGAATATCACCTTTGCAAGAATCCATAAAGGGCGTAATAAGAAACTGGTGTTCTGTTGCAACAGCCTGCCTTCCTTCTGTTTCCGAGCCTGGCAGAGGATGCGCTTAAATTTGGTGACGTGATGCAAATTGTGACATGTCCTTAGCAGATCAGAAGAGAGCTCAAAAACTGTAGAACTTTTTTATTCATATTTATTTTCATAATTTAAATAATTTAAAATCAACTATTATGTTTCTTGCCTTTTCTCTCCACCATTACTGAAAGATCTTGAATGTGAAATTGTGCTTAAAACAAGAATTAAACTTCAGTTAAGCTGCAGAGCCATTTCTTGGTAGCTCACAACAATCTTAAGGCATTTACTACCAAATTCAGATAAGTAATCCAGTAGAAGCCAAAAGAAGACATGGCCAGATTTTTTCTTTCAAACTTAACCTCTATGCAAATGAGAAATAAATAAAGATTGTGTTCACTAAACATGTTCTTCCCTACAACATAACTGGACTGCAGGGCCGAGATTTTCCACAGTTAGAACCAAACATCTAAATGCTTTTCCACAATTTTCATCTTCCTTTTCTGAGAGCAGTCACTACTGTTGTGTCCTGAGGTCCTTATTCCAGTTGATGTAGAAGAAAGCAAATGTAAGAGTCTTGTCCACTTTGGAAGTATTTGGATTTAAATTCTATTTTTTTTTTTTTCTTTTGTTCCTCAACCTTGTTTTAACCTTTAAATAATAAGAGAAGACAAACTGATAACTTGTGGTTTGTTTTGTGGGTTTTAAAACTTTGAACTCATATAGTAGCTTTTATGTGAAGTATACTAGTATTGGAAAAGTTTCTAGGTGCTTTGTTTTGTTTTGTTTTGTTTTTTTTAACAGATGGTTGTGATGCATGTCAAAGGCAAGTGATTTCTGGATGCTGAAAATCATTAGAACACAAGCACATCCATAGTCTGATCGAGGGTTGTTCAAATTGATTTTTCTGTTGGCAGGTAAAAAAAGAAAAATCTAACATAGAAAAACTGTTTCAGGTGGAACACTAAGATGCTTTTTGCTTTGTTTTGTTTTCCTGAGGCAGAAAAAATTGGCAAGATTCCCTCTATATCAAAGATATCATTATATTTAAGCTGGAAATAAATATTAAGATATTTTTAATGAAGAAACTAATTTAAAATATAAAAGTATTTCATTTTATTGAAACCCAGAAGTTATGGGATATGGAAATCCCGGCTTCAGTTCCTTCTGGCTGAAACATATCTATGATCTTCTACAAGAATATTCTAGTTCAAATTATTTTTGAGAAAGGAATACATTAATCCTTGGCACTTTTTCAAAACCAATCTTTGCTAATTGAGCTCCTCTTTCTTACTGCATAGACACTAGAGTTTATAAGAAATGACAGAGGTCCAACAGGAACAAAACAAGATGACCCATATCAGAGCACTGCAAAACTGTAAACTGTAACTTTTGGATGACAACTGTAGTGATTTAATCAAATGTCTGGGCTAAAAGAACAGATGTCTGTAAGAAAGTACGGAGGAGGGAATAAATGAGTAAAAAGGTTCTAAAGAAATCCAGCAAGAATTAATGCTCAGGTAACATGAATGAATTAGACAATTATTTTAATTCTCATTTCAGGGTTTACATAAAACTGACGAGCATAAAATTAAGAGGAAAAAGAAGCTGAGATGTGTTTAACATTTCTCAATATCAACCTCTGTATTCTGACTGCCACACAATCAGGGGATAAAATTGCTATGAGACCTATTTGCTGTGCTGCAGGCAGATGATACCAGCAGCATGCTGAAGAGGCATAGTTCTTTCTAAATATGCCTATCCATGTACTTAGTCAACTTCTTTGCAAGATACACAGAAACTGAAAAACTTCAATTGTTGCAGTGCATGATTAGGGTTTTTCAATTTTGTATATGTTTCTTGTCTATTTGTCTGTAATGGTATATTCCCCCTTACCCCCCTATCCCACGCCCCGGTGGTTTTCCCTGAAACCCATGCCTTGCCAATCATCCTGATAGGTCTGAAAGGTGATGTTCACCTCTTTGCCCAGATGCTCAGGTGCCCACCCACACCCATTGTCCTGTTAAGCACTCAAGTCTAAAGCCACCACCCCCCCCATCCCAGAGACTGGTCCAAAAGTTCCCCCCTGCCCAGAGTACTTCCGAAGAGTACTTACGGGAGTAACAAAGGCCCAGGCACTCTCTTGGCTCTTGGCTCTCTCTCTTGCTTCGCCTGCTGCCCCTCCTGCTCCTGCCCTTGCCTCCTCTCCTGCTTCCCTTCGGCTCTGGCTGTGGACCCCCAAGGAATAAACATCTGCTAACCCCACGCCGGAGTCTGCTCATTCTTCCAAGGCCTCAGACCACGCTGCCAGGCTGAGATCAGAGCGAACCCATGGAACATTCATTGTGTACCGTCCCAAAGCACAGCTAGCCGGAAAGCAGCTCAGGGACAAACACATTCAATAACATTAAAAAAATCATTCAACCAACCATGCATGCACAAATGCAATTGACTCAATTTCTGTTGTCCAGCCACCACAATTTACTGAATGAAGCACAGTGAAGTACAGGGAAAAGCGCAGCAATTTGTAAGTACATTTTGACAGAAGATTTATTTTGTGTCTATGCAGTTTCAAACCTGTCCTGAGGTTTTTTTAGGCCCCATAAAACATGCAAGCAGGGCTTGCACTGAAGTCCATGACCTAGACCTGTCTTCTTCCTACTGTGCACCAACTATGCTACCAAATTACAGAAGCATTTCCCTTTTGTCTCAATCTGTGTTACTTCTGCTGCTGTTGGTAGCATTTATTACTCAAAGGGGCACAAAGAGCGGTGAGCATTCAGAAAACATGGATATATCCCAGCTCAGCTAGAGACAATAGATTATGGAGCTGCTCTAAGAAAAGTGTATGAGAATCAAGTCACAGGTGTGAAAATGGAGAACCCAATTGTCTCAAGCACTAGATTAGTGCAGTAATTACAGAGTTATGAAACAAATTTCGGTGATAGTGCTCTATCTAAAAGTATAAGTGAAATGAATATGGACATTGCTAGTGTACCTTGTACAGCACTCAGTCATGTCAGTGTTTACTAAGGAAAATCTGAGCACACCAATTATGTTATATCCCTCTGGAAATAAAAGAAATGAGAATGCAAATTTGGTTGGAGGATTTTAAAGATCTTAAACAAGGTATTGAGCTGCTCAGTGATTTCAGGATGGTTATTCCCGTACATGGATTGATGATCCTTAAGCATACAGTAATTTTAGCTGTAGAATCCTAGGCAGCTAGAATCTAGGTGTGTGTTTTTAAAAATACAGTCTTTGACTTAGACCAATAAATTTGACATAGTATTGGTTTTAGTGCCTTTATAAATCAGGATCTGCAGCAGTGCAGTAGCATTTCCATTAACAGGTGATTTCTCTGTGATTCCCTCTAGTGACAAACCCGTTTACTTTACTTGTCAACCCTCCAGTGCGGCATTGGCTCACTGCAGCATTTGATCCAGGTATCATCTTCTAAAACAAGGTCTGCCTGTGCTGCTGCACAGTTTCACAGTTACTTGGTTCTTTTGTCAGATAAACCCTAGATCTTTTTCTATTTGAAGGAGTTTTTTTCCTAAAGAAAATTCTGAAGAAGCACTTCTCTTATGACAAAATAAGATGCTTGTCACTAACATTATTATACGGTTTAATTATATGGTCCAAGACTATCACAGATAGGTCTTTCTTCTATCACCAGCCCTAGCAAAAAAATTACGTTTTTCCTCCTAAATGATTGCAACATGAAATAAATCTCAATTTAAGCTGACTTTCAGCAACTTCTGGAAATGACCCTTCACTTTACTGTAGGCAGGTAGCAAATTTATGACTATCTGCTATCTGGGTCTCTAAATTATCCTCAAGTGCCACTCATAACATTTTTCAGAATGGATTATTTATCCATTCAAGTGTTCCTGAAAGCAGAACATATGAACTCTACTTCTACAACATTTCCATCAATGACAGTTTTTTTACGTGAGAAAAACAAATCATATCCACTATATTTATAGAGGATAACCAGAAAAAGAAGTTAAACAATTGTGATTAGTCCAAACATCTCATTAATTTTGTGTAAAAATATGTTGTTTTTTTTTTTCTAAAGTATAGTAATAGTTAGGAAAATGTTCCTGTATCTGTTCGAAAGTCTTGAAATAAAAATATTCTGCAATACGGTTAAACAACAGAAGGATGCTCTGGTACCATGTAATTGATTTGCTCTCCCTTTGATCCTGAGGACTTCCAAGGAGAAAGAGATCTCTTCCTACTTGATCAGAAGTTGCCCCTGTTAGTAATGCGGCTTGACTTCCACAGGACAACCTCTTACAATGAACTCTCCTGATATAAGTGACCTCTACTTAGTTGCTCCTCAGAAATATTTTACTAAATTGCATAGCAAGAAATTCTATCTGCAGATTATTAAGGAGTGAGTTCTTTAGAAACTCAGTCTTTCTAAAAGAAAAAAAAAAATTAACAGCCTGTATAATTTATTTTTAATCCTTCTCTTTGTAAGTAGCATCAGAAACACAGCTAGTGGTGTAGGTAATGAGGAGACATCATCGAGAAATGAGATTTAAACAATTTCAGAATGAAGAAACTGGGTATAATAGGCAAACTGCAATATTTATCATCTTGTAGGGACAACATTAAACAAGAAGGTGAAGGAAGTGTGAAAAAGAATGAGCTTACCTCCTTTTTGTTGTTCTACTTGCATACAAACTATCATATTTAGATATAATTTTGATGTCACAGTTTGTTTCTCAGTTTATATCTCACAAATCAAATAAGAAATCTACCAGTAAAGACATGAAAATTTGTCTAGCATATCCAGATATACTGGGATCAAGAGTACTTGAAGCATATTTTTCTAACCTCTCACTTTGATCCCTGCAAAAAATATTAAACTTATATTTTCCAAAAGAAAGGGAAAGGGTCAGCTGTATTATTATTGCTTGTTTGCTTGCAGGAAATTTGTAATCGTCCTTTCTGTAAAACTTTGAAGTACTTCAGATTACCTTAAAACTCAGAATCCTTTGTCTGTAACATGCCATCAAAGCACAGAGGCACAGAGTATAATAAGATAAAAGAGATTATATGCCATATCCATTAGGTCACATAAAAGCTAATACTTAGATATTGATGTAATTTACCTAATGGTGTATTTTGTGCCAAAGTGGTACAACAAAATGCACGTATTTTTGATAACAGAAGGGGAAGAAAACAAGCATCTTTTAAGGAGGCTATAGTTTTAGAAACGTTAAATTGTGTAAACATTTATATTTATATGATATATGTATATATCTGTACACCTGGCTATATGTAAGAACTGTTATCACACATAAATCAGTTGTCACCTGGGAAAATAAAATAAGACTAATCTGTGCTTTCTACTTTTCAAGATATTTGTGATATATTTGTGGATTGCAGCTGTACCTTGCATGTCTCCAATGAGGCTCAATTTCAAAATTCCTTCAGAATGAAAATTGGATATTTAATTCTCTGACTTATAAAAGCTGCTACTAATTTATGTTGACAACAAAGAAGTCAATCAGAACAATGTCCTCTATTGTAAAGGCATAATTCTTACACAGGAATTACTGCACCTATCTAGTGGAACTTTTTGTAATGTAATAAACTTAACTCCACCTGAAGTAACTTTGCAGGGTGTTTCTCAGAGTGAGGTGACAATACCAATTCCTGTTAGGATGAATTCACTTGCACTTTGTGTATCTCCAAGCAAGTCTTACCACATGCTCAATTTCTGTGAAATTTCAAGTTCTGAAATTATTTTAGCCTCTGTCCGTTGTAACATAAAGAGTATGAATTCCTGACAGAATTGAAATCTTGCAAATACACCTTGCATTTTATTCATGGTCTTAACAGGAAATAATAGAATGGATGCAAAACTCATGGAAATCTCTAAGAAATTGAATTTTTTCTATTAACTTCAAAGAAATTGTTCTCAGCTTCAGAACTCTCATGTCAAGTCCTAATATCTGGATATTGAAAAAGATCTGAAAAATTATCTTTTGAGAACCTATTCTGCAATAAGCTGACATCTCCCACTTGCATCCACTTCACAAATACAATACAAAACATCAGAGTACCTGTTGGTGGCTGTAGATATCCAAAACTCTGTTTTATCATGGGAAAGCCATCACAAAAAATGTTATGGGCTAATAAAAGTAGCATACAAACATATGATACTCTTATAAGAATGAAAGAAATAAGTATTAAATACAGGTTTCATTTTGCTTTTCAAAATTATGCGCACATGACAGTTGTCAGGATACTTCCTTATTACGTGGGAATAAAAGGAAGATTTTGAGCATGTGTACAACTCCTTCAAGCAAAGCTGAATACTGATGTTTCTCATTACTCAGCAGTGCCAAAATCTTCAGGATTATGCATAGTTTATCTTTAATACTTCATCAAGTAATTGTCTACATCATCTGAACCTGCCTGTCTGCTGCTGATTTCTTCATTTGACATACATGTTTCAAGATGAAAAGCAGCACAAAGGTCCATGGAGTTTCATTAAAAATGCAATCCTAAATTATGGTGGTGTAGTAAAACTTCCTGCAGTTTGAGCTAAAGAGCACAATGTTACAAACATCCAGATGATAGTGACTAAGATTTAACACCTAGAAATCAGCCTTTATGCTAAGAAAACATATATGCATATGAGAAACTATTAGCCAGCGCAACCATTATTTTCATGCATTTGTGAATTAAATTATGCAAAATATGTTTTCAAATACATGAAGTTTATTCACATGCTTGCCTGTGTGCTATCCTGATCATATAATTGCAAAATTTTGCTCTTAAAAAAAAGGTCTTTCCTTGTTTTTTTTTCTTTAATTTATGATTGTGGTTCAATCTTTTCAATTTTTTGCTTTGTGATGTGATTTTTGTATTGCATTCAGAGAATTCTCACACAACTGTATCCAGAATAGATTAAAGACAAAGATAGTAATACAAGTAGCAAAAACCGGGAAGGTTTATATACCTGTTCAGGTATAAATAACCATAGTTAACTTAAGATGACTATTTATAAAATTCAGTGATATTTGTTTCCATCACGATGATTAAAGTCTAATTTCAGCTGATTATTTGAAAATGGTTTAATCTTTTCTCAAATATTTATTAAAATGTTTTACAAAGTAGTTTCTTAAGGGAATTAAAGTAGGAGATTCAAATATACATTGTAGTGACTAATTCTCACTTGACATAGACATCAGAAAAATCACAAAACAGAGAAAATATCTGTGCTTTGAAAGATTACTTTCCGATACAGATCTCTGGTATGTGACTGATTCTGAAGCTAAGGTAATTCATTAGAATATTCACAGGAGCTGAACACTTAATAAATTCAATAATATTTTTTTGTAATAATTTTTAAAAGTCAGAAAGAATATAGTCATTAAGTTCTACCTTGGTTTAAAGGTATATGATTTTTTGGGTGCCAGATCTGTCTCCTAACTGCCATGAACCCATCATGTCACAAGAGCATAGGAGGACACCAAAGCCTGATCAAGCATATGCACTCCAAAAAGAGAGTTTCATATTGTTTAATTTTAAGAAGATAGTTAAGGTGTGCGAGTTAGAAAGCTTGTTTTTCGATACTCACAACAGATCTCTTCAGAAGAGAATTTTACACCTAAGGCTTAATGTAGTGAATGAAGATCCAGGATTCTTCTCAGAATCACTTTTAAAAAAGCCATGTCTGTACATCAGGTATAAGCAAGGCAGAGCAAGATCAGTGCATTAACTGGGACACATAGAAATTTCTTTCAAATTGGACAGCATGGGAAACTCCTAACCTATGCAATCATTCCTAGCACAGATGAAGAGAGAGCACTGAAAGGACAATAGCAATTTTGAAAATCTGAGACTGTTAAATTTATTATTGTGTCACGGATATGAAATCATGGCACAGTTCAGGAACCAGAACAGAATCTCTAATTTTCTCCATCCAGAAGCCCCATGATTCCCCAGATCCAGGGAAAAGTCATTCAGAAACATGAACTAAGGATGTGATGTAGGGAAAAGGAAAAGACATCTGTTTGGATTTTGGCAAGATCAAAAAGCAGAAAATGTGAATGCTTGATATCTTTGGGTAGCAAATAAACAGGGGATTTAGACAGTCTTAATAAGAAAACATTTTGGAATTAAAAAGACATATTGGTGGTGTCATTAGAAAAGAGATGTACAATCCTATTATAGTTGTTTTCCACAAAGTTTAGTATTACTTTAATTGGAAAATACTAAATCTTGGTTAGAAAATGCTAAATTGCTCTCAAATACTGAATGATTCATGATATCAAAGTATTGCTAAATTACAATGAATCATAGTGCAGTGAATTTAAAGGAGAGGTTAAATATTCTCTCTTTAGGCTACTTGTATAGAAAGTAATATAATTTTTTGTCATATGCATATTTTGACTAGTCCTGTTAAAATCATCAGAATTATAATCCCAGATTTTGATGTACTATAACACACAGCTAGTTCTAATAAACTACCAGTCCTACCCAGTGGTTGATTGCTCATAATGATAATTCACTGATAGAAGCCTTGCAATCACCATTGAAATACTATGGAAATAAATTAATTTTGAGGGGAAACATGTGAGGAAAAAAATTAAACCCAGGTTCCTTGTAGCTTCAAATTTGGCGTCAGAACTATTATTTATCTTCTATCCTATCCCCAGAATTTTTTTACAACATGAAAATGACAAAGTAAATTGTCAGCTTTTCTAGTCTAAGTGAATTTAAAGAGAGCAATGGTAGACAGCAAACATTTTATCAGAAGGATGTGTTATGTGATCAGACAAAGCTTTTGCATTTCTATGTTTTCTAATTTGATAACTTAATAAGGTATGCTGCTACTTTCTTATACTGCAAAACTCCCAATAATAGTTTTACAGTTCCAGTGGTGACTGTTGGGATAATAGGAGCAGTTTGCATGGCAAGATACTGGCCCCTGTTTGTCTGTTCAGTAACTGAGAAGAATAATCAAATAAATGTTAGGAGTGTTTCAGTAAACTTGAACTGTATAGCAAATGTCTTATTTCAATAATAATATATGTAAACTTATATTTATCAGTCTTTAACGTGAATAACACAAGAAAATACCAGAACCTAAGTAAATGACTGTTCTCAGTGAAGGAATCTAACTTCTTGCAGAAAAGAAATAAGATGTCATGTTTTAATGTCAGTATTTAATACTAAACTCTGGAACAGCTACATCTGTCAAAACATGATTTTTTCATTTTTGCTTTTCTGTTCAAGGTGCCCTTTGTTTTAAGCACAAAAGTGAACATATATGATGCATTGACTCGTCTCAACTATCAAGCAGCTTCCAAAAAAAAAAAAAAAA
>VXBB01017307.1:164368-178117 GCA_013399915.1 Illadopsis cleaveri
TGGAAAGCAAAAAGCAAGGAGGAATTCCTTCACACTTCCAAAGAACTCCCAAAGAGAGTTTAGAGGGAAATGGCATTGTCAATAATGCCTAAATGAATTAACAGAATAAAAGGAAATAGCTAGGTCATTTTTAAAGATATCTATAAAGAGAATTTCTGAAAATAAATAAAACTAGAAGTTCCTAGGCTGCTTCCATCACATTTTCTCTGTGAAGTTAAAATAATGATTTTATCAACATTTGTCAGGAAAAAAGCTATTTTCTCTTAGTGAGAGTGTCTGCTGTGGTATTAAGAATATGAGAGGGATTTATTATAGTCAAGAGGACATTATTGGCAAATTTAAAGCAAAAATGCACTGGTTTGTTCCTACCTTAACTGAAACTAGTGCAATTTTCTCCACTGATTCTATGCAATAAGATTAAGACTTCAGTTTCATCAAGTTATTAAAATTTAGAAGATTGATTCTGAATCCTGCTCTTATGCAAATAATGGCCACATCCCCAATGTGGGATTATTCAGAAGATGACCACCTAATGCATAGTTAAGACAAATAAACTGCTTTAGTTAATGTTGTTTACCTTCATTGTTTATGCAGTGTGAAACTAAACCAAACTGGGGAAACAGCAAAACAAAACAAACAGAAATAAAAGCAATTTCCCCCCTTGCACGCTTGCAGCCAAAATTTTACCATATTGTGCATTTGAAAGTACATACTTGAAAAAATGCACAGTGATTTGAAGTAAAAATCAAGTTAATCTTTTTAATTTTAATTTCCACACTGAGAAGTGTAAATTCAATGAAGAACATGTCTGAAATACACCGACAAATGGTACTACTTAAAACATCCTTAATGCTGTGTTATTATTTAAAAGAAGTTACAAGAAACTAGTAATATTATTAGTTTTTTCTAACTGTTCTGATTGAGGTTCAATATCTAAGTGTCAAAAGATGCATTTTATGGCTTATGCTATGCATAGAAAAAGCATCTTATTGATTTTTTTCAGCAACACATCCATTTGATAATTGACTGCAGTTTCTGAAGATTAGACTCAGTTACCCAGGTTCTTCTGTCCTTTCTGTGCTTCTCTATCCTGTTTAAAGTTCGCTTAAAAAGTATTATCTTCTCCCCAGCCCACCACACACCTCCTGCCTCTGTGCTTCTAACTATATTCAACTTCATTTGTCAGTTTAGAATATTCTTTCTAAGTTATAACTGAAGAGTTTTGTTTCTAGAAGAGTTTTTTTGTTTTGATTCTAGTGACATTTTTCATTGATTTTTCAGAATGACATTGTGGATCATTGAGTTCACTGCAGACATCTAAGATATCAGTGTTTCAGAGCAGAGACCAGCACCATTGCAATAATTGAATAGAATCATAGAATCATAGAATCAAAGTTGAAAAAGACCTCTAGGAACACTGCCTCCAACCTTTGATGGAATATCACCATGTCAACTAAATCACAGCACTAAGTTCCATGTCTAGTTGTCTCTTGACACTTCCAAGAATGGTGACTCTGCCACTCCCTGGGCAACCTGTTCCAATGATTAACCACCCTTTGAATGAAAAATTTCATCCTCATGTTCAACCTAAATTTCCCCCAGTGCAACCTGAGGCCAGTTCCTCTGGTTCTGCTGCTTCTTACCTGGGAGAAGAAGCCAGTATCCCANTTCCATGTCTAGGTGTCTCTTGACACTTCCAAGAATGGTGACTCTGCCACTCCCTGGGCAACCTGTTCCAATGATTAACCACCCTTTGAATGAAAAATTTCATCCTCATGTTCAACCTAAATTTCCCCCAGTGCAACCTGAGGCCAGTTCCTCTGGTTCTGCTGCTTCTTACCTGGGAGAAGAAGCCAGTATCCCATCTTGTTACAACGCCCTTCTGGTAGTTGTAGAGAGCAAAAAAGCCCCTCTTGAGCCTCTTTTTCTTCAGGCTAAAACCCTGAGTTCCCTCAGCCACTCTTATATGACTCACTCTCTATACACTTCACCAGCTTTGTTGCCCTTCTCTGGACTCACTCCAACTCTTCACCAGTGTCAAGTACATGGAAATGATCACTTCCATATTTCTGATGGCCACACTATTTTTGATACAGGCCAGGATGCCACTGGTCTTCTTGGCCACCTGGGCATGCAAAGTCTCATCTTTGGCGGCCATCAGTCAGCACCCTCAGGTCTTTCTCTGACAGGCATCTTTCCAGAAACTTCTCCCCATGTGTAGCATTGCATGGGGTTGTTGTGACCCAATGGTAGAACCTGGCACTTGGCCTAGTTGAACTTCATAACATTCATCTCAGCCATCTCCCCAGCCTGTCCACATCCCTCTGTTAAGTCTTCCTGCCCCCAGCAGATCAACACTTCCATACAGCTTGGTGTTGTCAGCAGCTAACTGAGGGTGCACTCAATCCCCTTGTCCTTATAATTCATGAAGACATTAAACAGCGCTGGCCCCAGTACTGAGCCCTGGAGAACACCACTAGTGACTGCCTGCCAACTAGATGAGGCACCATTCACCAACATTCTCCGGGCCTTTCCTAAATCCATGCTGTCTGGGCCTGATCCCCTGGTTCCCTACATGTGTTGGACACTCAAGATAATCAGCTCCATAATGGCACCGAAGTCCGGCTGTCAGGCTTGTAGTTACTTGGATCCTCCTTCTTACTCTTCTTGTAAATGTGCATCACATTGGCTAATCTCCAGTCCTCTGGAACTTGCCTGGTTACCCAGAATTGCTGGTAAATGATGGAGTGTGACTTGGTTAATTCTTCTGGATGAGCAATAACAAAATAATGCCTTTTGGATTTTTGTCATGCCTCATCTTGCCTTGAAATATTTCCAAATTTGTTGAAGCAATTAATAATTAAAACAATATTAGATTACACATCTTAGATTACATAGAGTAAAATTAATTAAATTTTCCCCTTAATCAGTCTGAAATAAACATTCCTTCAGCAAGCCAAGAGGCAGCACCTCTGCTACCACTGACAGGCACTTCAGGCCTGTTTCATCTCTAGGATGTGAGATCTTGTGGGACTTTTCTTAGAATTGCTCACTGCAGCTTCTCTGTAAACATCCAGTAATTAATCTCCCTGATATGAGGTCTGAGATCCTACTCCCATGCTCTCACAGACAATTTGTGGAGGTTTTCACAGTGAAGAGGATGAGAACTCAAAAAGATAACGTCATATGTAGAAAATAAAGTTTAGTGGTCTCACTCTAGAAACCTATTAGTGTTAGTAACCTTATTTATTGCAAGCCTTAGAGAAGGTATTGTGTACATGGGCAA
Organism: Illadopsis cleaveri; assembly: GCA_013399915.1. Classification (NCBI taxonomy): domain Eukaryota; kingdom Metazoa; phylum Chordata; class Aves; order Passeriformes; family Timaliidae; genus Illadopsis; species Illadopsis cleaveri. Next base: position 167,655 of record VXBB01017307.1, read on the forward strand.
TTATTTTTGGAAAAAAAAAGAAAACTAATTTTGTGTGTGGCTGATTTCATGTATGAGACAGATCGAAAAACATGGCTGGATCTTTTCATGACAGTAATGCCCTGGTGATGAGCAAGTTATCTAAATCAAATATTTTTTGAAATATTTACTAATGCTTGTTTTCTGAATTAGCAATTCTGGGTTTAGTAATGAGCATTGGCAACTGAAGTGTGAAGTGGTTATTCCCATCATATTATTGTTACTTACTGGTAAAAGAAAAATATAGTTTTAATGGGCGGGTTTGTTCCTTCTGATACTTGACGTTTAAATAATAGGTTTTTAGCCAGTGATAGCTATATATTTCATTCATTGCTAATGGAAACAATTATCACCCTTAGAAGTCAATTTGACACAATCTAAAGAAGGTATACTGCACCTCTCCATTGACAACAGAGGGCAATAAGAGGAAAAGCTTAGGCTGAATATACAACTGTAAGGTAGATATTATTGGACAGAGTAATTCAAAGGTGGATCATAATTTTTGAACATCATTAGAATAAAGTCATTACTCTAAACACACTTTTTAAAAAAATGTTGCATGATTTTCTGTATAAAAAAGTATATTTTATCCTAACACAGACTTTGAAAAGATAAAAAACTTTGAGTTTTTAAACAAGTAAGATACAGGGCTGGAATTATTACCACCATCTGAAAAGAAATCCTAATGGAAATTTTATACCTGTCCATGAAAAACACAGAAAATGTGAATCCTAATAGCTTGTAGAAAAAAATAAATATCTAACTGTAATTAGACTGTTTCTTGTATTGTTTAGATACAGATATATATAATTTTCTGAATAACTGGTAAAACAAGGTTAAAAACATTACTGGAATTATTGTGTACTTTTTGGTGTGGAATGAAAGGCTGAGTCAGAGAAGTATGCAAAAAACAAAATCTAAATATTTTAAAATGTGTCTTTGGCCTTGTGACTTCCCTATGCAGGTTCTGTGACCTTCTTTGAAGGTCCAGTGACTCTACGTGCAAAATAGAGTATGACTTTGTGATAAAATAAAAGCTGCTGCCCAGCCAGTGGCAGAACAAAGAAAACAATATTTTTTCTAATACATGCTGCTGAGGGCACTATGCAGATTCTGAAAGTAAACATTTAAAATCATCTGAAAAAGACACAAATGCCATCCCTAGTTAAGAACTACCACAAGCGTTGTGATAAATCGAGGTTTAGACTCAGCTTAGATATTTAATAACATGAAAACATGACAGGATTCCTATATATACCAGTCTGAGTGAGCTAATCAGTGGTTTTCCTTTTCCTCACCTTGCTGAGATTGATGTCATCTGTTTCATTTGAACTCCTCTCTGACATATGCCTTTTGCTGGTTACCAGGCAACCAGCATCATTGAGAAAGCTAAACATGTGCATCAACTATTATTCACATCAATGCTTTATCTCAGAGTACCTCAAAACATCTCTGCCAATTCACAATTTTAGTTTCCCAGCCTTCAGTCCCTGAGGAAAGGCTTCACATCACCAAATTCAGAAGAAAGTGGGGATGCAGTTTCTTCACGAAAATAAAATTTTCTGAAAATTTTATTGAAGACTTAAATATAGATCTAGAATTCTGACAGCTTGATTTCTTGATTTTTCTTTCTTAAACCCAACAAATCCTTAAACTTCACTGTTCATTTAGTTCTCTTCAGGAAATCTGTAATGAAGCAGCATAGCTGAAATATACAGGAAGATTTGCACTCTTTCTCACAAGGATATGTAATTTTCTAAAGGTCTTGTAGAGGTTGCGAAAAGTTTGAAGAGTAGCATCAATGCTGAGCTATTAAGAAATACATAAATAGAGAGAGTCTGGAGGAATGAGATGAATCTGTCATGGCATTCACAGACATTTTTTCAGGTCAAAAATGAAAGCATATATTCAATCACCATAGGGTTTAATCATGTTGTAATATTATTTTCCAATTAAGAGTAGTGCTGTTCTGCAGAAGTTGCTCAAGCAAACTTGTATGAAGAAAATTCTGGCATAGAATTGACATTGGAAGACCTTGATGGATCTTTTGACCATGAATTTTAATTTTGTGTACTTCTGTTTGTTGCTAAAATGAATATTTAATGCATGGGACAACAAATATTCAGTGGCCACAAAGTATATGAAAGCTTACAGTGCAGAAATCAATATAAGTTCATAACTGGGATTCTAGGAACTCTCTGTTTACCTAATTGTTAATTAATTAGCAATAAATTTGTGTCTGTTGTGATTGTCAGGAGAGTTCAAACTTGGTTTATCTTCCCCTGAGTCACACAGTTTTCAGCAGCTCTGTCATTCAAATTTAGTTCCATAGTTGTGAACAATCTGTTGATTTTTTAAAAATAAATTCCTGAAACAGATCAAACCTATAATATCCCTAAAATTTATAAAGATGACCTCAAGGATTGTACATCCCTGACAGAAATGTTAAAGAACATCTAGGAAACAGAATACGAATCACTTCTAAAAATATAAGCCATACTGTCTTACTGTCATTAAAAAAAAAAAAAGTGACACAAAAACCTGACAGTAAATAAACTGATAAAAATATTTTTTAAATTAAAAATTAAGTATCTTCCTTCCCCAGCATCAAGGTGAGGCTGATAGGCCTGTAGTTCCCTGTGTGCTCCTAGAGGGTTTTCCTGTACATGGGTATAACACTTGCTGACTTTCAGGCAGCTGGCATTGCCCTGGTTAGCCAGGGCTGATGATAAATAATGAAAAGTGGCTCGGTGAGCATCCCCATCAGTGTTCTTGTCTGGATTCCATCCTGCCCCACAGATCTGTGTGTCTACTGTAGAAGATTGCTGACCGTTTTCACCTAGTTTATGGAGGCGTCTGCTTCCTGTTTACAGAGGAAATTGCTGATCAAATTTGGCCTTGAGTCTACCCAAGTTTTTGTCTTCTGCAGCTTTTCAACCGTCTTAATTTTATTTCCCTAATTAGCAAAAAATAATAGCCATTTAAGTTAATTTCTGTCAGTCTTGAAATCCTCCTCACAACTGCTATAGCACCAATTGAAGTTGTATTTAGTGTATTAACCTTTATTTCCACAAAGAAAGCAAAATGCATCCAGTAAAAATGTTTGATTCCAGAAGGTGTGTAGAGGCCCATTTCTTCTGTGTTCATACAGTGTGAAATAAGGAGTTAAAGGAGTGTGAGGTCACCACTGTAGGCAATATTCTGTAATGTAAACCACATTACTGCATTTTAACAAAAGACTGGGAATGATGGACCAGCAGTTAACATAGTCAGTATAGCAACAGTTGTCAAGCCATGCCTGCAAACCGTGGGTGTAAATTGTTATAATCTGTATAAATTGTCCCAGCATCGTAACAATGTTCTGTAAATGGCAGTTCATGAACACAGACATCAATATATTGATGCAGTTAAGATTTAGCATATGTAAGGATATCACCACATGCCTGCCTGCCCTCTTGTAAATGCTCAGGAGCAGGTACTAAGCAGACACATATTTGCCATGAATTCAGAAACCAACATATTTTTCCTTTGTTTTTGAAATCCCCACCGAGTGTTCTGTATTCTCGCACAAAGAGTCTCTCCTGAATACTTATTCTGTAGCAAAATTTAGACTGGATTTGTGGTCAGATCCTGGTGGATTTGGAGTCTGGATGACAACCTGAGAGTGACCAGAGTGTGCTGGCTACTGTCCTCCAGTTCCCAGCACTCCCAGCTGTGGCTTAAGCCAGCTCTGACAGAGGATTTAGAGCAGAGAGGATTCAGAGCCTTTTGCAGACCAGCACTGTATAAATTATCACTTGTTATGAGGAAGGTTTGAGAAATGAAGAGGTCCAGAACATCTGTACATTCTAATTTATCTCTTTCATGGGATTTGACACATGCCAGTTCTGGTACAAGCAGCACAGGAGGAAATAAATAGATTTGGGAATTGTTCAAAAGACAAATGGCTTTTTTTTTTATTTTATTAGCTAATTATTTTTATACAACATAGAGATTAGAAAATCTTTCTCCTTTTTAACTAAAAATACACAATTTATAATATATTCCAGGGAAAAGAAGTATTTGAAAAGCAACTTTAATTGTCTTTTCTGAGTCTGAAATAACAAATATGTTACTGATGAATTTTTACAGCTAATTAATATAACAACTAAAAATCTATTGCTTCATAATGATATGAAGGCTTTGAGAATTTTAAGAAAAAATACAGGATCTTAAGAGGAGAGCAATCTGAATGGCCTTTTAATGCCCTTTGAACCTGCATAATTCTTTTATATATTTTCTTAGTAGTGAACAGAAAAATCTACTTGAGAATTAAATGAGACACATGAATATTGGGGCTTCTCTTTCCTTTTATTATAATATAAATACCATTTCTTCATTCTTAACAATGGGTTTCTAACATATCTCTCCTGTGTCTTAGTCTTGACAAGTGACAGCATTAAGAATTGCACCATCATTCTTCTAAAAGTGGAGATGCATATGAAGATACACACATGCCTCACACAGTCTACAGCTTCAGGCACATGTGGGTTGCATGGTTCACTTTGTTTTCTGCTTTGTAAGCATGAGCAATCACAGCTGAGAAACACTCCCTAAAGTTCACAATTAAAACTTCTTTTCTAATTATTTTTCAACAGTATGTGTAGTGGTTCTATTAAGGGTGAATCTTTTACACACAGAATGGTCACTGTTAAATAAAAGGATTTATTGTCACAAATTTTTAAGTGAATTTTTATTAAACAGTTTCCTTTATTCTGAAATAAAGCTTTGTTGTCCTACCAGAACTAAAGAGTCTTATAAACAGGCTAATTGCTTCAATAATATTCAGTGCTGAGATTAGCAGTGTGACAAGAAAAAAAAAAAAAAAAGACACAAGGAAAACATGTAAAACACATACTTTACCTGTGCCTGCACAATTCTCTTTTGCACCTGTAACCTAATTTTAGTTCTAGGAGTAGCTGCACATCAAGACATTTCCTTTAGTAATACCTCTTATCAGTGTTGTGGGCTAGCAATATTTAGTAGTTTTCTGAAAAACATTAGAAATATGAAGTATAAAGAACTTAAAGTAAAAAAAGAGATGATAAATAGAGCGTGAAATATTTTCTGACTTTTGCAACTTACTTGTAATGCAGCTCTTGCGTCAGAGGAAGTTAATATTGTCTTTCATGAAATTAAGAATCCTACCATATCCTTCCAATACATATTACCTTGAATTATTCTTTGCCAAAAATGATGCCAAATGCCAACAACAGCCACTGAGACTGTGAAGTTTTTATTATAAGCGTTTTAAAAATTATCTAAAAGATTCCTGATTTTATTGCATGCTTTAGAAGACTTAAATATATTTTAACATTTATTTCTGAACTATTTCATCTCATAATCAAGAACTTTCTAAATTAATTCCTGGCTAGCTATTTTTACTAAAGTACTATATGTGAAGAAACAACACTGAGTTTTTTAAAAGTAAAGTAAACTATTTTTCTAATACTGTAAAGCTAGGCCTCTTACAACTTAAAGTTATTTTTAATGAGATTTCACAATCTTTTAGAATTCCATAATAGATTTGAGAAAACAAATATGCCCATGCCTATTGCCCATCTCTTGAGGGAGATCAAGTTTCTAATAAACAGAAATTAGCTAACTCTAAATATATATTATATTACAAAGTTGGAAATAATATCCTTTCTTTCAACAACTGCATATACTGTACAATTGAGTGTGAATATTATTAAAGAACATTCATGACCCAACTTGCCAATTTTTGCTTCAAAATAATTATTGTAAAAGAATTTAAAAAGCTTCAATTCTGTCAGTTCTGAGAGAAAGGTTCATAATAATTCACAGTAAATAAGAAAAACAAATAAAGCAATTAATTTTCCAGGCCCAAACTCATGATTTTAAGGTAGAAAAAATAAATTATAAATACCCCAAAAAATGTCTTTGTGAATGATTTAACTGTTTAGTCATTGGCATGGCAATTCAATGGTAGTGACAGCAACTGTATTTAACCAACCCAGATCAGCCCAGCCCACACCAACAGACAAGTGAAAGAATTGTTGTAAGAACACATACATTTTTTTCAGTACCAAGGAAAGTTAAAAGTGGATCTCAAAATACTGTTTTTCAAAGAATGGCAGAGCCAAAGTCTGTCTCACTAGAATTTTATATTCAAGTGCATTCTCAATTTCCTGTCATTAGTCCATAGAATAACATTGTTTGTTTGAATGCTCTGTATCTGTAACATGAGAATAACACGCCATCCAGAACCTCTCACACGCAAATTAGAGCATTCAAATTCATGTTGACAGACCATTACCTAATGGGAATTAAACTTAACATTTTTTTTCTGTTTGATGGTAACCCAAAACCAGACCATGTCAGAGAGAAACTGCTGATGCATCTTGCATCCCTTTATATTGACTTGGCCAACACAAATGCCCAAAAACCTGTGAACTGATAATGTCATGTATAATGGACTAAATTTAAAAATCATCTGTATATAGGGATGATCTCTTTAACTTATGAAATGATTTTCAAAATATACCTCCATGCACCCAACTAAAATTATTTTCCTGTTTCAAAGAAGTAGTGATCAACTGTTTTCAATTTTCTGACTCTTAAAGCTCTGCAGGGAGGATCTCCAATGCTCAATTAAAAAAAGGCATTAACTACAGACTTTTCTTCAAATGCTTTCATAGATCCTAAAGGACTCTAACAGTAACAGTGAAAATGGTCTTAAAGATATCTTTAAAGGAATGTACCCAATGTCCTATTTCTTCCTGAATTCTCAGACCATTATGTTCAGTCAAGATGAATGAATATTCCTTTTTCCTGCAAGCCATAGTCATCTTCATAAGGTTCCTTTTTGTGGCCAGTAGCATTTATCTTCATCACATTAATGATGAATGACACTTCTAGCTTCACTGTATGAATTAGTTCTCTCATTCTTGATATAAATTGGACAGTTCAGTTCTTTGCTGTTGGCTTTGGGGAATAAAATAGGGATAGAAAGAGAAAATACAGGATGGAGATAATTCACATTTTCAAATATACGATGTGTGTGAATTTGCACTGCTGTCCAAGTGGGAATGATTTAATAGAGTACTATTATCAGCATTAATTGCTCCCATGTATATAGCTATACAAAAAAAATCATCATTCTATATAGAAAACAATTTCCTTTTATTTATGAAGCTACTATATTCCTGGAAATATAGAAAATGTCTCATTGCTTTCAGATAAAAAATACAGAGAACATTTTAAAAACAATTTTTTCATAGTGCTCATCACTGAAGTCTAAAATTAAGAGATGTTTCAGTAACCTCCATAAGTGAGTCCATTATATTTCTAGTGCAATAAGGGATAAAGATCAGTGGGAAGGAGGCACTGCAGAAAATGAAAAGATTTATTCATTTTTTTATTATTTCTATTATTACATTTCCCACCTTTAATGGGAAAACTTACATTGAAAATGCTACTAGAACACAAAAGATTTGATTTTGGCTTTTGCAACTAGCAGAGCATTGTAGGTGAATGACATGTTTTGCTGGAAGCCTCAAGTTCATCCACAGTCCTTGGCACATCCTGTGTGAAATAATAACCCTTCTTATGGCTCAGTTTTCTGAGGTTATAAAAATCTCTCTTGAGTGTAGACCAGGTATTTCTTCAAAACTAATCACTTCTTCTATAACTAGATGTCTCTTCTATGATCCCACTGAATTTAAGAGGTATTGGGTCAATGCTGGAATTCACAGAGTTGTGTTTAATTTTTCCCACTGCCATCTTGAGAATCTCTGAATCTGGTGTCTTCCATTTACCATTTAAACAGACAACATTGGACTCAACTTTACCAGACTAATGAAGCCTACATTTTCAAGATCAGGAATCCATGCAATCTTAATGACACTTTTAGAAAGCTCAAATGCTAAAAAATGAGATTTACAGAAGCCAGAAACCTGGGATTAAACTCAACAATGAGTACTGGAAATGGGTATGACTAATACTTTTTTGTTCGGGAGAATTTAATGATAATCTGGAAGAAAATGTCTACTTCAATTCAAGATCCTAAACTATGGACTATATTCTTTTTCTTCAGGCATACAAATGGATAAACTCACTGTGAAACAAGCTAAAAAAAGGTGTCTTGTTTGCTTTCTATGCAGCAATTCAATACTAAGAGAAATCATCACTTCTCTGGGAAAAACCGGGGTGAAAGCTGCCCTCCTCTGATATTTGCAGTAGGTACATGCAGGTATTTCCACCCAGAACTCTGTCTTGGCATATTCATGGTTTAGGGAGTTGGGTCTCTTTCACAATATTACTTTCAGTGCAATTTATTTGAACATCATTCAGAGCAGAAACTGGGACTAGTTCTCTAGTTTGTTTGGGTTTTTTGTTCTGTGGGGTTTTTTTGGGTTTTTTTTGGCTGTATAAAAATAAATAAATAATCCAGCTCTTTCATTTGGGATACTTCCAAGACAAAAGANTAATTAATGATTTTCTTATAATGAATATGTAATTTGTTTGTTTGGTTGGGTTTTTTTGTTTGGTTGCGTTTTTTCAACAAAATGGTGATGATATTGAAGCATGTATTCCTGTAACCAGGCTTGGGAAACATTCACCTAATAGCCTAAAGGACCCTGATTAAGGAAAGGTAATGGAAGAGGGGTGTTTAATCAGACAACTTCATCAAGCTCTGTTTATTCAAATACTTAACAATAGAACTTGAGATCCCTAAAGAAAGCTGACCATTTCAAGAGTGATGAGAACTACTCTTGTACATGTTTAAAGCAGAACAGAGACACCCAAATCCATTTGTGGATCATGGCCTTTGCCATTTAATCTGGCTCCCAGTATCTAAAATCACAACAAAGTCTAGATTAATTTATGAAATTATTGAAAACCTCTGTTTTTACAAGTTTAGAATGAAATTAAACAGTAATAGATTGGTTTCTCTTTGGGGTTTTTTTTATGTGTGATTATAAATGGCACCACATATGCTCTTTTAAAGGAAAAAAAAACTTAGAGAAACTTTAAAGAAAAGGACTTTTTCAAATCAGGAGTGAATGCAGTAGCCATCCTCAGCTAGGTAAACCTTTATACGCTTAGATTTTATTCACAGGATGCAATTTGCTTTCAAACTATCTATAAACCACAGCAAAATGGCAATACCTTGTATGTTACATCCTGTCTTACTTCCTTCTGGAAAACTCTGCTTTTCCTTTGCTTTTAAGCCAGAGTGACACATGTTAATTCTGAAGCAAGATGTCAATCTGTTGTTCCTGAAGCCAGTAACTGCCTCTCAGAAAAACCTTAAACTGGATCTGGGGTCTGGACAGTGAAATTTACAGCCCGTCAGTTATTAGGTCCATCCCCTGTTGCTATCAGTGCAATCGTCAGCCCCCAAGGTGGAGGAGGAGAAGCTGCATGTCTTCTATTAGAATCAGGGTATCTTTTTTACATTTAAACCTACAGTCCTCTTGCAATTCTTATGCAATTTTCTGAACAAAACCCCAACTACAGCTGTTTGTCAGGTACAGTGACAGAAAGGCCCCATCATAAGACACCCTACAAACCCATGGCATTTTTAGTTTTTGCAAAAAATCATTGAATAGAAAAAAAGTTCCTACTCGCACTGCATTTTACGCATCATGGCAGTTTCCCATGTTCTGAATTGAGCATATAATGTTTTTATGAAGAGATGTTTTGTTTTCATAAACTTCAGTAAACACTAACTGCATAAATCCTTCATAAGCAAATATAAAATAAGCTTATCTGCCAGCTTACAGGAGAGGAGCTTAATATCCACTTCTTTTAGATAAGTAATTTTGGAACCGCACTGGGTAAACATTTCAAAAGCAATTAAAAAAGTAATCTTTGATTTTTGATAAAGAACTTGAACATCCAGTGACCTGTAAGCATACCAAAACACTTTTTTAATTGAAGAGTATTATATTGTGTATAACTACAAGCAACTTATCAGAAAAACAAGTAAGAAGTTATTAAACAGTGAGAGTGGGCACTTGCTTTACACTTGTTTTAAAAACTTCTTTATTTACATGGCCATTTTGATCAGCTGCAGTGTAAGCAGTGTAACTTTCTTTTGCAAACAAAAAACAACCCTGAAAATACATAGATGGGAATTGAAAGTTCATTATAAAATCAACACCTGGATTCATATACCATTCCCAATGGTAGCAGATCCTAATTTCTCAATAAAATATGATTATGACTAAGAAAACAATTACTGGTTTTATTTTACTGGGATTCCATAAAATCCAAACACAATATCTGAAAAGAAGGCAAAGCAATATCAGAGCTTTAGACAAGGATGAATACAAAATTTGTTGTATAGTCCCTAATTGTATCACAAATGACAAGAAGTAAGGGGGCAAATATAGGGAGAGAAAAAATGGAAAGAAGAAATACAATTTTTTTTTTTT
>VXBB01017307.1:183653-229972 GCA_013399915.1 Illadopsis cleaveri
TTTTTTAAATAGAGCAGAGTTTATTATTTCACCCCAAGCTGGAGAATAAAGAAAAAAGTTTGGCAACACCTGATTAAACCCAGGTGCTTCAGGGCCTTTCAGGTTCTTTTAAGGTCCTTTGTTTGCCCCTAGGAGTGAAGTTAGGCAACCAGATACAACTCTGACTTCTGTTGTCTGACACTTTGGTTTCTTTAACTGGAACACAACTTTTTTCAGGTATTTTTAAAGTATTATTAAGTATCATTATCTAATTTTAATGGAATTCTGATTCCAACATCTCTTTTTTTTTTTTTTTTCCCCCATTGATTAGTTCAAATATTGTCAAGCCGTGATGTTTGAATTCAAATTTTAAATGGAGACATCATCTTCGAGCACTGTGCTTGAGAATGAGAACTTTCATCACAGGTATTGAAAAGAGGTAAATGAATTTAAGGTAAACTATCTCTTTTCTATTAGTCAATGTTAGACTTCTAATTGATACACTCAATGAATTGACTAAGGTCGGATGGAATAAGCCTGGGACTTAAAATGTCTTATCTTTGTGTGAATATGCGTACACTTTGTGCACACTTGGAAAAACAAGAAAGTTCCAGTGACTCTACCTAGAAACACTAGCTTTCAGGAGTCAGGGGTTTGGAAATTAGACCTTGACCCTCCTATTATGGATAAATGATGAGGAAATCAATAACTTCAAATATAGTGCCAGGTAATGTTACTTTTATTATTGCTCTACAGAACCATGTCCTTTGCAGTCACAGTTCATGCACCTCAACAGATATTTGTCATTTTGAATTTACCATTAAGCTAAGAAACTACATGCAGCAGGGAGTAACACTAGGCAGGCCTTAGACAGAAAAATGTTTGAGTACTTTTAAATAATTAGAGTATTTCTAGCCCTTGAAAATCAAAGGAGATAAGGAAGAACTTTTCTCATCCAGTGTACAGGTTTACTACGATCTCCAGCATCAACACTAACAGAAGAAAAAAACGTCAGAAAGATTACACCTCACACTTTGTGGAGAGAGAACAATTTCCACTTTGCTGGTTAAATGACCACCCAAAAATTCTGGGATAAACTGTAGCAATTCACCTACGAAGGCCATTTGACATTGAAATAATCAGACACAGAGCACAACCCATACAGTTCAGTCCTACCATGACCAGACATTATTGTACAATAAGCATCCATGACTGAAAACTTAATTGGTGACTGATAAAATGAAATTTAAAAAAAAAAAAAAAAAATCAACTATTTTCTTTCTTTTTAGAAATAACACTTTAAAATGCTTTTGGCAGAAAGGTCAGACTCGATGGTAAAACCTGTGCTGTGTTATCTTCCAGAGTATGTGAAAATTCATTGCTTTGTCAGCCCAGTATCTTTAATGACATTATATAATGCTCTTTTTTAGTACAGAGTATATAACAGTGAAACAATGAACTTAAGATACATAACAGCTAATAGGTTGTGTTATTTTGGAATGAGCAGCTCAGGAGATATAGTAACTCAAAGGTAATTGCACACTAATATAGCTATTGCACTCTTTCCTCTCCCTAAACTCAGGCCGACTAAGAAGGTTTGGTGGTAGGAATGTAGAAAATTCTGGATATGCTCCATGTGGCTTATGTGAAGTGGTTTTGTTCAAGGAGAAATATAAACAGAGAAGCAAAAAACGCACCTCTTCCTAACCTTGTGCATGAAAAAGGGTTGTTGTAGTGTGGATTTTTGGTTTTCTCTGTTTAATGCTTCATTTATTTATAAGTTTTTTACGTAATGGTTTGTCCCATGTACCCCCACCCTGTTCACTCCCCTTTTTCTTTATCCCAAGCTGTTTGCCTTGCAGCTGCTNTGAAATATCATGAAATATCCTACTGTGCAGGCTACAATAATAAAAGTGCTGTAGAAGTCAAAAGGAATGCTAAGGGAATATTAAATGTTAATAAAATACATGTCAACTTTTTTTAAATGGAAAAGTGTGTACTTCTTTTATTTCAACTTCTTATGGATATTTGTACAATGCATCTTTGTGAAATAGGAATTTGAAAATTTTGCATTCACATGTGTGAATAGAAAAATAATTGCTCTTGGAAGCAAAGAATACTTAATCCTGTTCTTATTGCTGTGTCTTAATCACTAATATCTTTCCAATAGATGAATAACAATATCACAAAGCTTGTCTCCCAAGGATTATTTGTTTTCATTACGCAACTCAAATCTCTCTGGGTGCTGAAAGCTATATCAATGAAAATATTTTTCCAGGGAAATCTTATTTGCTTGCAGATATTCCAGGAGCACAAAGGGTTTCTTAATTTATCAGATTAATTATTCATTGAATGATTAAGAACATAATGTTTTAATATTATTCGTTATTATTATCATCATCACCATCACCAACAATATCATTAGTATTTCCATTGTTCATATGCCCCAACTTTCACTGTTGAGTGTCAGGTCCAAATATTTTGTAATGAACTGATTAACGAGATAATTAAATTTCCTTTCCTGAACAAAAACCTTTCTGTTCCCTGAAAATAGTTACTTTCATCAAGTCATGCTAGAAGCACTGCAACTGCTGATAATATACTGTCAAAGAAGACAGAAAGAAAAAAGATGATTTTTTTGAAGATCCTTCCTTACTGAGTAGTACAAGATATTAAGTAATCTTCTTTATGATGGATTCTGGAAGGAAAACATAATTTTAGGGAATATAGAAAAGCAGGCAGTTTCAAGGTGATTGCCAGAGAATGCTAACAGTTTATCCAGTTTCAAAAGTCATGAGAAAATAACAATAAGAAAACACCCCTGCAAGAACAAGATGCCCCCAAACCCTTCAAGCTTCTTGGAAGTTTGACTTTAATGTTTTACATTCTTTTTTTTCTTCAATTACATAGAGTTGTATTAGCATGTCTGTGTCAGGAAAAACAAAAATGTTAGACTGGTTGGAAGTATTTTAATAACCTTCCAGTATTGATTAGACAGGATACAGAGCTGAATATAGATTTATTAAGGTCAAAATGTCATAATCTCTTTTTTTACTGGGAAAAGAGCAGAATGCAGATGAACAGCATAGTAATTTTTTTTAGTGACAGACATAGATAACTCATGCTAGGCAAAGCAGAGAATCCTTTTTCTTCATCTATTTTAATTTTTTAAATCGGCTTGATCTTTTATATGAAACATGTGTCTTCTTTGCTGAAGTTAACTAATTTAGCTACCTCCAGCCAGGTAATCAAATGCTTGGTCAGGTCATTCCCTGCACCCACTCAACACAATTTGTCCTTTCTTCTTGTTGAGGTAATTTCCAGCTCTTTTCCTCTTGAGAGGACTCCTCAGGGTGCATGTGTGTTTGTAGGTCTGTGTGCTTCTTGCCAGAAACAGGAATCAGACCAGGTGTCTCTGTCCATCCATTTGTCTGTTTCTGGTACCAGCAACTACAGAGGCCAATGAACCTGCATGAGGAGTTGGACTGTTTGCACCAGCTTGTGACTGAAAATGAAGCTGGACTAGCTGGAAAGCAGGATAAAAGGTTTGGGAGCCACACAGTAGAATAATCATGAGTCTAGGTTTACCCTAAAAAACCAAAAAGATCTGTAAGTTGGCAACTGGAGAAGGCAGGAGGTCAGCTAATGGGAAGGCCATGGGGATAGAGGTCATCTACAGGTGAGCTTATAGGTCTGGTCCAACGCCTGGCAAGACTCTTTAGTAAATGTGAGTCCCTGCATGTGAGGAGACGAGAGGATTAAGGTACACACTGAGTGACTGTAGTCATCTATAATGTGTGTGAGAGTGAGGGCCCTTGTATGTGCACCATGCTCTATGTGCACATCTGAGTTTGCAGCAATGGCAGAGGGGCTCAGTGGTAGGCATGTCCAGTTGCCAGAAACTTGGGACACCCAGGGGTCAGCTACTGGTCACAGCAACAGCAGATTAAGTCAGTTTTCTGGCTGTGGTAAGGCCTGAGAGCGTTTTGGACTCAGAAGCAGAAAAAGAAGGGGAATAGACATTTCCATCCTTTGTTAATAAAGTACCTTTTCTTCTCCTGGCTATGTCAGAATGGCTGAGGCTTGCCTACTTCAATCCACCTCAGAGAGGCTGGTGAGATCACATCAAAGCATGGTGCAAGTGATTAAGGTAGAATTCTTTACCCCCATGTTGGCTATTTCATGACATGAGAACTGCCATTTTTTTTTCTTAGTTGAAAAGCTATAATTACTTAATAGTTCTATTTTAAAAGCACCCGCTGGCCCTGTTTCAGAATTGGAGACTGGCTGTGAAAGGCATTGACTTTGGAGAAAGATAGATTTAGTTCCTGCCTAAAGATACTGTTGTCAATGGACAGGCTGGCAGCTGAAGAAAGCTATTACTGGTCCCAAAACTACTTAACCCATTTCAAACAGTTTTTCCTTTAAGCACACAGATGAAAGAAGCTGTGCAATGTGTGCTTGAAGCCCAGAAAGCCAACTGTGCTCTGGACTGCATCAAAAGCAGCATGGTCAGCAGGTTGAGGGAGGTGATGGTGACTCTATTCCACCGTGGTGAGACCCCACCTGAAGTACTTCATCCAGATGAGGATCAGCAACATGATTAGTGGGATGGAACACCCCTTCTGTGAGGAAAAGCTGAGAGAATTGAGTTTGTTCAGCCTGGAATAAAAGAAGGTTTTGGGGTGACCTAATTGCAGCCTTCACATGCAGTATGTGAAGGGAGACTACAAGAAAGATGTAGAGAGATCTTTTAGAAGAGCATGTAGTGACAGGACAAGAAGAGTGGATTGAAACTAAAAGAAGGTTTAGATTTGATTTAGATTAGCTGTTAAGAGGAAGTTCTTTGCTGTGGGAGTGGTGGAACAGGTTGTCTGGAGAAGCTGTGGATGCCCTCTCCCTGGCAGTGTTCAAGGTTGGATGGGACCTGAGAAACTTTCTCTTCTGAAGTGTTTTAATATTTATATGTAATGGGTTTGTTGTGCTATGCAAGAATGTGAAAAAGGAGGACCTGATTATGATTCATATTATACTAGTTCATTTTCACATAAAGATCTTAACATTTATTTCATAATATGGCTCATGATTTACAATATGATAAATTTATACTGTTTCACAACATCAGTCAACATATTTGACGATGAAAGATTTTTTGCCATTATGTTTTTCAAATTTGCACACTAATGTGCTACCATTTACTGTAAAAATAACACTTAAAATGAAATACTGTAGTCATTTGTTCATTGCTAGTTAGAGATGTAAGGAAAAGACCAAAAGAGCAGGGGAGCAAAAAGGCTTTGTGGCGAGCACTGTGAGCCAACAGCGTGATGCACAGCTAAGTGGGAGCCTGTGTTGAATCTGAAAAGTACTCTGAATTGAAGGCAACAGGATGGGGAAAATGACATATACTTATGTAGGTGAACTGGCAGAGCTTGCATCATTTGAAAACACCTTCCTGAGATAGCCAAGAAATAACATTAATAATCCCACAGCTGCAGGGCTGTGAAAAGATGAGGTACAATAAGCACTAATGGGAAACCTCAGGAAAAATCATTCTACAGTGAGAAGTTAGATGACCCATTTAGTTGACAGTGTTTTAGCCAGCTCTCTCAAATAAATGGAACAGAAACAACAATAATTTATCACTGTTCTACCTCCTTGTATCTCCTATGAACCTGAATGTATTAGAGCTCTCCGACTCTCTCCTGCACTACATTAGGACAAGTTTGATTACTCATGCATTAAACTATTAGTTTTTGTTTTAACTTATGCAGTATCCATTGCTGTATCAATGCTGTGACTAAAACAGCTCTTCACTGCATAATTAACACCTAAATGTATGCAGGTATAACTGCATCAAAGAAAGCTAAGTGGCAATGATGCCATTTATACCAGCTGTCTAAATTGTATGGGAATTTTCTACTTTTGTTCCTTTTAGGAAAATTCCTGTTCTTGCAAATCACATAATTCTGTGGATATTCATCGATTTTAAGGAAAAAAAAATGGAATAAGTTTCTTAGAACCATAGTAAAGATTTCTTATACATTAAGAACACACTCTTTTTCACACTCAGCTAGTGATAGAGGATCCAGGCATAAAAGTCTTTCATCTCAGCCTCTCTAAGGAGGGACCTGAAAAAGACATCCTGTATCCCATTTAAGTCTTCTGTATTGTTCTTTCATACTTTGAAACTTTCTTTCTCACCATCACACAGAACAAGGATATTTTTGAAATATAGACGTTTCACAAGTGCGAAAATGAATCTTTATTCAGTTGCAAATCAACTGAGTATTCAGATTTGCTAGAATGGAAAGGTACACTGCTATACTTTTCTTTCAGTCTTGAAACCATGTCCATCAACACCACAGCAATCATTTATCCTTGCCTTTAAAATACATTGCAGGAATAACATGGAGAAGAAACAGATTCACACATTCACAATTGAATGATGTACATTCATAGGGGAAAGAGGAGAATAATTATAATCTGTTGTAGATTATGCTCTTCTGACAGAATAACAAGGACATTTATAATATAGCTACATCAGTAATAAAAAATGTACACATTCTCTAATAGCTCAGTATTTTTGTGGTACAAACCCGATGTGACTAGAGCACATTCTCTCAAAGCTAATCCTTCCTTCCTTGAGATATGTAATGCTACACATTCTTGATTATAAAATAAGTGCCCAGTTACCAAGCAAAATAAATCAAGAGAGTAAACTAGGGGAAAGCTATTTGCTATTAATTTTCAACTCTTAGGAGTGTGTGTCTTTCTAAGAAATAAAAATATGAATTTAAATCATGTCATTCTGATTTTTTTTTTTTTTTTTTTTTTTTTTTTTTTTTTTTTTTCCCCTGAAAGGACTTTGTAGCTCTAAGACCCTACACAGCTTTTGGGGGATGGGAGGTGAGGAGGTCTTATCCACATATCTGATCCATAGCTGTTTGGTGGTGGTTTTTTCATAAACATAACTACATGAATTAAATCCTCAGAATTTTGTTCAATTAGATTTAGTAGAGAATTAACTTTCTTTTGATTCTAATGAAGGAACAATTCATTAAAAACTAGTACTATGGAAAACCAGGATTAAGTAGCCTTTTTTTTTTTTAATAAAGAGAGAATGAGAAACAAGTCAGAATCCAAAAGATTAGATGAATATTTGTCTTTACTAAAAAAAATAAAAATTAGTTTGCTTCCTAGTTTCTTACTCTTACCTCTTCTCTCTGTTATGCAAATGGCACTTCTTAATGCTACCAGTATATGACTCTAGGCAGCACAAAATTTTATGGTTATTTTAATTCTGAGTTTTTACCTGAATTATTTCAGGTATTTAGCTTAGAGTTTCACCAATGGTTGACAAAGCAGAGAAGACAAAAGCTTGTTGCATGGATGGAGGAATTAGTGTCAAACTGTTCTTAAAATGGCTTTTACATCAGAGAAAACACACAGTTGAATGACATCCCTTCATACCACATCTGAAAAAGGATGCAAAGAAAATAAGGCATATTCCAAACTTGGTTTCCCAGTGTACATTTCAAGGTATGTTGGTATACTGACATAGATGGAATCATTTCACACAGGATGTAGTTAAAACTTGTTTTTTGTTCATATGAACAATCAATATGTAAAACAGAGTTTGCAAGCTAACACTGAGTTAAAAATTGATTTGATATGAGGAGCAGAAAAGAAAGTTTTTATTTAAAATCTTTTCTTGGTACAAAACCTCAGTTCACGTGTTCCACACAGTGACTTTAAAAGAGTAAAGATGGTATCTACAGTGCCATGAGCCAAAGGAAGGACTATGACAATAATTTTTTTTGAGTAACACCTACAAAATGGAGAACTTCTTGACAAGCTCTCCTAGTTCATTGTTGCAGTGATCTAAGTGACAGTATTTTAAAGATATTATCCTGAATATTTTCACTTGAAACATACAATAAGAGGTGTACTGGCTAACTCTATAGGAATATTTCAGAATATCTCAGATAGATTTTTCAATGAGACAGGCTGTGTAAAGGAAAATTTTGAAGTTTCAGTGCTGCAAGAATAAAAATGGTTTTTATTATTTTAATCCTTTTCTTGACTAAAAAGAAATCCCTAGAGCAAGTTTAACTATTCAATGTTTACCAGAGCAATAGATGGGGCACCTATGAGAATTTTGTATGAATTTTGGTAGAGATTATGAAGTGGTCCCATTGTGGGACATCTTAACATTATGTAGATATCAGTCTGTCATTTTTTAGGGATTTGTCATATTTCTCCATGACTTCCCTTCATGAAGGGTAGCCAAAATGCAAGAAAGTACTATTATAATAAAAAAGATGCTTTGAAGAAAATGGAATAACAGATACGATAAAGGAACAACAAAATGCAGTTTCATCTATGAACCTAGGCAAGCAAAAGGGAAGACTCAGATAATAAAATATTTTTAAGTGTAAAGAAATCTAAGAAGAACAAAACAACGCATTATTCAACAAGTATATTTTTGTTTTCTAAGTGGAAAATTCCTGAGTTATCTACTATAAAAAGTGCTTTCTTTCTCAGACCTGTACATAATTTTTTCTTCCATTCCCAGACATCTCTGATGACTCAAGAAAAATGACAGACTTACAAGTTGGATCACTAGAAAAGTTTGCAATTAAGCTACAATGAAGCCAAAGGCTGATATTATGAGAAAGTAGGAGGATTAAAACTAAGTCCTATGTTTAAAGCAGTTCTGAGAATTTCCTGAAAAACCATGAAAGACAGCCTACTGAGATATGAAGGCTTGGTGCAGTAAGAAGCAAATGGCGAAGAAGAAATTTTTTTACTGTTCAGTCCTTTAAGACATTTTACTAATTTTGTTCGGAACAATGCTCTCACCCTCCCAAAGTCCCAAATCAGTTCAGAAAGGTCTGATTGGGCCACCTTCAGTGAAGGGCCTCTGATCTGTTGACTGTTCATTTAATGAGGAATACCAGGTACTTAAGGGGCCAATAGTAGGACTGGCAATAGACATCTTACTGTTTGAAAGAAAACAGCATGAATCCTTTCCATAACATTGATATAGAGTTCTAAGGGGCATCTGAGTTGATAAACAATGTGAGAGTGTCCTGATTACAGAGAAGGGGGCAGAGATTAACACAGTGTGGGGGTGACCAAGTTGCTTAATCTACACCACCCACATAATCACTGTTATTTGTCAGTGTATTGCATTGTTTTCAGGCGGTGGGGGAGCTGCAGCACCTCTCCTTGCTGTACTGCCTTTGTTTCCCAAATACCATGTGGTCTGGGACATGGGAACCATTGCCTCATTGCTTTTGTCTGGAGACCAGTTTCTGCTCATGTCAGTGGGAGAAGCAGAGCTCAATGATTTTGGATCAAGTTGTGAAAAGAGACATCATCAAAAGATATTTCCACTTGGAAAGCAGAAAATCTTTCCATCTGGAGAGCAGAAAATGGGTGCAATATTTCTGTCCAGTTCAAGCAAGGTTGGAGATACCAAATCATCTCATAGGAGAATTATTAATTTCCAATTACAATAATTTCTGAATATGTAAGTCAAGTTGAGGTAGCCCATAATCTGTTTGGGTACTAGATAAGGAAATACAAAAATCTGGTTTTTTTTCCTTGTTCTTCATATATTCAGAGCCTCAAGATCTCAAAGAGAGTCAGTGACTAGCACTAGCTGTGGCAGACTCAATGAAATCACAGGAGGAGAAGAAAATTTAAGTCTAGACAGGTAAGAGCAGGCTAATTATGCCAAACTATTTTATAGTACTGGTAAAGGGAGGAATACAAAGGTTGTGGAAAACACATTGAGAGGCTAATTTATTTGGGGAAAATGCTTAAAATGATGCAGCCATTACAAAATAAGGCTGCAGTCATAGCTGCTTTTATAAAATGAAAGAAAATGCTTCTATTTTCCTGTGTATGTGAAAGCACTAACACATTTGAAATACCTTAAAAATCTGTGTCACTATTTGTTGTGCAATATTATATATGAAATAACTATATACAGACACTGTTAAGCTAATGCTGCTTTCTTCTATAATGTGCTCACAGTAGTTTTCATATGATGTTAGAATGAATATTGATGGATATTTAGTCGATTGGCTATAAATCTATGTAACAGGTTAATAAAAAGATATAACTTTTATAAAAACACTCCTCAAAGACTGCAATGGGGGAAAATATTATGTAGGATAGATTATCTATCTTTTACCACAGATATTTCCTTTATAAAACGCCTATTTTGTTCCTCCCAATTTGCATTGCCAGTACTGCATTAATTGAAAGCTGAGGTCAGGAGTTTATTATATTCTTGGACTTCTTTAAACCTGTGTACAATCATATTTCTTTGAATAGGCCCATTGACATGAATATCCATAATCATGGAGGAATGCAGTGCTGTACTTGGAACTGTTGTTAAGATAAATAGTTTATTCTTTATTTCTGAATATCAGAACACAAAATGGTTATAATTTGCAAGCTAATAACTAAATATCTTTGCCAAGCAGTGGAAAAATTAAATGGAATGTGGAGTCAAGCGAGATCACAGACTTTTTTTTTTTGTATGCTAGTCATTTTTTCCTAAGGATTGAATCAACAGAAATATCTAAATATTTACTGTTTAATTATTTGCAGTTTAGGGGTAAATACACAGAGCTGTTTCAAAGTGATTTATCCCTCTCTTAAACTGCATACAATCCTCTGTTAAGTATGTTGATTTCCATTTTTATTTGCATGAAAGAAAAACTATTATTTGACATAATTACTGACATGCTGTTGATAATTTGCCATTTGATTCATCCAACATTAATATTTTCAAGGGCAATTGTTGTGATATTCTTACCATCCCTGTAAAGAGTAAATGCTGGGGGTTTTTTTAATTTTTTTTTTCTTTCCCTGCTCTGTTTTCCTATTTTCCTTTTCTTTATGATTTATATTTCAGAGTTACGTGCAAGGAGTTGATCTGTGCATTTATTTACTTTTTTCTTCATTCACCTTAGTAGTACTGCAGAAATATTACTCACTCCAAACTAAAAGAAAGAAAAAAAAACCAACTGGAAGGAAGTGACTGACTCTAAAACAAGCAATATTCAAATTCAATTTAGCAGTGGCAATTGCAATTGGTTTGAACAGTTGAAACACTTCCAAGCTTTCATACATAAAAGCTCAGATGGAAATGAAAGATCTGCAATTCAAGCTACTGAATCATCTGCTGTGGTACACTTTAAACTGCAAAAAAGAAGCATCTGCTCTTATTCCCTGAATTCACTTTAAATATGTGAATTAAAATGTTTCCACAGCCTAAATGGTAAATAGTATGTTTTCAAAGTGCTTGTATCTCCTTTTGCTTAAGGAATCTCTTCAGGGCACACTACCACTAACTTTAATGATTCACAAGTTTTGTTAGAATTGGTAGCTCAGCTCTTGAGGAAATAATACTGTGTACACTGTACCTTAATATACATTATTACTAAGAAAAGAAACACTTCAAAGGAGAGTTTAAATATCCCCTGCTTTCTGCCACAATGACATTTTTAGTATAAGCTATTAAATTTTCTCAAGGGTAGCTAAACTCTAGGTGATATTTTATTATGAACAACTGTTTCAGCATTTCAAATTTTTAATAAAATACAGCTTCTGATCCTGAAAGGTGTTGGATACCTTCAAGTGCTATTATATTAAATGTGAGTAAAGAGCTTGAAGTACCTTATAGATGTTTGGAATAATCATTCAGGCCCGCTACAAGTTAAAATTCATTCAGAACTCAATGTTGGAGTGCACCAACACATGTCATTCTCTCCAAGTACAAACTTTACGAGAAAAACAGTCAGGGCTATAATAAATACTTCCCTGAGGTTTTTCAAGCACCATACAGTACCATTAAACACAGCAAAAAGCCACATATTTAAGAGAGAATCTATGAAAGCAGATTAGACATGTCCCGATTTTTTCTTCTTTGTACATCATTACTTTACAATTGTAAGTTTTCCAGCATAAAGTATTAGATATGGTTACTGCTGTATTAAAGATTACATGCACATACCATTAAAAGGCACTCCTGTGTGATGCAAGAAAAGTGAAAAAATCTATAGTTTCTTCTGAAAAAAAAACTCACCTCTAACTTTCTAATTAATATGAACTAAAATAAATATTTGTCAAATGATGTAAAAAATCAATTTATTTCCTCAGTCTTTTCAAGTGTAAATTTGAACTCCACCCACATGAAGTTTAACCAAGTCAAATTATTGAACGGCATAATTCTCTATGTATATAAGAAAAAAGTTTCCTGTAAACCAACCCTGAATTTCTGACTGAATTTGAGTAATTTTTTTCTTAACAGTATTTCCTGCAAAAAGTAGGAAACATCACTTAAGGAGGAGTTATTTTAGGAATTGCTTTTGCTGTCACAGTTCTACTGTTCTGTAAGGATGTTTCAGCTTTTTCTAAATTAAGTGTATCTCATATATCCATCCTTTCCGTCAGATACAATACATTAGGTGTTATTCCTCAGTGAACTTGGCCATGACAGAGCAGACCAGGGAAGTACAGTTTGCATTTGCATCTATTCCTCCAGAGACAGCCATTGTCTGTGTACAGTATCCTAAATATGAATCTGATAAGTTGGACATGTGAAAAACCTGGCATTTAAGATTTCAGCTAATTTGGGGTGATTTGCCTTGTTCTGATATCACTCACCTTTTAAATACCTTTTTGTTAGTATTAATGAAGAGGAAATACTTACATTTCTAATAAATCAGGTGGTACCAAATGATACAATTTTCAGAAAAAGAATGTCCTAAGGAGCTTTACAAAATTTTCTTAAGTAGCTTATTCTTTTGGCTTCACTCAAAAATCCAAAATATAGCTGGCTGAATATACATTTATTATCATTTTATGGAAAGAATATTTAAAAAAAAAAAATATTTCCATTCCACATTATGATGAGACTGAGACCATTTCTGACTGAAAAACATGCCCAGTACTGCTGGTTAGGATATACAAAAGGGGTATAAGAAATCCCTTTCTGTCTTTTCTTACATATAGGAATGAACCATAAGAAGAGTCCTGACTGTTAGTTGCTTGCTGTTCTGGCTGTTTAAGAAATAGAAAAGAAATAGAAGTAGGGAAGGAAGATGTTTTCTGTGTTATGCTCAGAAATTTCACTCAGTACAATGGAAAGAGTTACATTTCCTTAAAACATTCTGTTCTTAACAAGAACCTACTGCTAAATTAAAAGTTGCAAGTTGAAAAATTGCATACCAGAACTATACTAAGTCAATATTCTTTGTATAGCTCACACCAAAAATAAGGAAACATCACCCAGAAATATACATTCATTGGTTCTTCTTCCTCCCCTCTTCATTCTGAATTCAAAATTATCTTCAAGAAAAAAAACCAAAAAAAACACAAAAAACCACAAAATACCCACAAAAACCCAAACCAAACCAAAACAAAATCTGCTCTGAAATTGTTACTTTCACTCTACTCTTGTTTTACGCTGTAAATTTAAAACAGAGTACTTCTATACTAACAAGAATATTTGGAGATGAGACAACTAATGAAAGCTTATACTGCATCTGAAAAGTCAGCTCTGTGGGTATCACTTCAAATATCAACAACCAGTGCAGGTTCTTTTCCTTTACAAAAAAACATTATTTCTCAGCATGCAGTCTTCTGTGAACAGTCTTCTGATGTTCACTAACTCCTACATACCATAGTAATGGGCATTTTATGCAGTTTCAAATCTTCTGGCTTTGAATCTTTTTCCATCCTTATCATCTACACCCTTTTCATCTACTCCCCTTGTGAACTCATTGATATGTGGGACAGTGGCTGCTGCATGAAGGTCACAGACAGAAAGCACACTTGAATAGACAGCACGTTGTTGGATTCTGGATGCAACTTTGCTCTAATACACTTATTATCATAACAAATGTCAGACAAATAACAAAGAAACCACAGTTTACAAAGGACAAGGGCTTAAGGACAGGGAAAAGTAGTCAAATGGTGACTCTCAAAGGAAGAAGTTGCCATTCCTGACATTCTACTGGAAGAAAGACTCAGAGATTCTGGGAAAAACTCAGGATGAAGAACTTAATCTTGAAGTATCACATGGAATGCTTGAATTCTGTACCTGAGTGATAAAGATGCATTTCTCTCATCAGTCCACTTCATATTGTGTATAAGCCTGGAAATACCTCATTGTTATTATTATTTATTGCTGTATTCTGAGTGGGTTTTTTTTCTTGTTATCTCTCTACTGTTTTAGACTTTTTTGTGAATCCAAAATATTTCATGATGCTACCAGATACTTTTTTATACTAAATCCTCACTACTGATTTAGACAAAGGGATCGAGTGCACCCTCAGATAATTTGCAGATGACACCAAGCTGAGTGGTGCAGTTGACACACCTGAAGGATGTGATGCCATCCAGATGGACCTAGATGAACTTGAGAAGTGAGGCATGGGAATCTCCTGAGGTTTACCATGACTGAGTGCAAGGTGCTGCACCTGGGCTGGGGCTACCTCCAGTATCAACACAGGCTGGGAGATGAACAGATTGAGAGCTGCCTTGCGGAGAAGGACCTGGGTGTGCTGAGACATCGATGTGCACTTGCAGCCCAGAAAGCATGGCCAGGATGTCAGGGAAGGTGACACTGACCTTCTATTTCCCTCTGGTGAAACCCCACCTGAAGTGCTACATCCAGTTCTTGGGATCCCAACAAAGGATTAAACAAATTTTATCACCATAAAACACAAGTCAGTCACATTAAAAACATTGTTGAAGGCTTTATCTATATAACCATAAAGAAATATTACTTAAAACTGTTTTACTGAGTGAGAATATTCATTAATTTTTACGGGGATCAATGATTGTGCAGAAGTTTTTGAAACTAAATTTTGTGTACACATATTTTACCGGCTGGTATCTCATATCTGAACATACTCCACTAAAGAACTTGGTTCCTCTAAGCCAGGTATATAATTCAGTTTCTAAGAGTACCTCAGAAGGTTAAACTGGATTGAGCAACATGTTGTGTGACAGCAAAAAAATGTTTCAGAGACTGTTGCACATAATGGTGATAAAATTTTCATAAGGATATCTCTTTGAAGAAATTATGTTTATAAATGTATAATTTTGTCATATATTATATATTAAGAAATGTTGTACATTAACATAAGAGCCAAAAATCTGGATGTGTATTTATCATTCATCTGTCCTGGGTTACTGCACTTGAATCAGCCCTTGTCAAAAAAAAAAAAAAAAAAAAGTCACAAAGAAAAACAGTCCCATAAATATCTTGAAAATTTATAGTCCTCAGTCTTAATTCTCTTTCTACACACACCTTAACATAAGCTGCTTCTTCATCTTGTGCCAGGTTTGATTTATGGCATTCAAAGCAAAAATACATGAATAAAAGGCATGAATACTTGTTATCTCCTAGTAAATTATAGGCTTTCACAAATTGGTATTTTATAGCCTGATGTTAAGGTATATAAATATGAAGCACACTATAAAAGCTTTGTCAGTTATCACCTAAAGGACTTACAAAGATTGTTCCTAACAGCTGTCAGATCTTTCGCTAATGGTCAAGTCAAATAATGCTGGAAGCCATTGGGAGACCTTCAAGTTACTATGTAAGAGGGAATTAATTTTTGCATATTTCTCTGCAATAACAAAATGTATGAGTGTCAATACATATATATGCACATTTCTATGTAAGAGGACATATGTATCAAGAGGAATCTGGGAAATACCACTGGGTAGGATAAGGAGAAGAATCTCAAGGAAATTCTTTGATGGCCTAACTAAATTTATTTGTTTGTTGGTCTTTCTCAGTGAGCGACAGGATTTTCACGGAGATATAAATGGAGCATTTTGATAGCTTTTGTAAGGCTCATAGGTCCATTCTTAATGAAAAGCCAGAAGAGGACCCAGCAGAATAAAAGACACAAATAAGTGTTCAGATGGAAAAAGAAAAGATAGCAGTTCATGCTGATAAGAACCTCTCTATATAACATTTCAGAGGGAAATTGCTTGTGATTATTCTAATATTTTTTTCCAAGAAAATCTAGGTTTGCTAAAAGGATGTAAGTGAGACTTTTGACAAGGATAGAGTTGCCAGCAAAAAACACATAGACTAAATCAGACATGCAGATAATCTAGGTTTCAAATTTCAGTTTCCAGATTTCACATTCATAACAATACACACTAACAAATTTAACCTTGTTCTATTCTGTTTCAAATAAATGCATGCCCTGTTGGTTAATTGGTTTGACTTTATTAAAACTGTCTAATTGAGTATGAAACCACACAGAGGAAAGGTCACATACAGCAGGTTGCTCAGGGTTTTAACCAGCAGAGTTTGAGTGTGGAGAATCCACATCTCTAGACAATTCATTTTCAACCACCTTTAGAAATAAGGTTTTTTAAATGTTTAAACAGATGTTATTGTATGTCAATTTATGCCTGTTGTCTCTTGTTCTTTCCATTAGCATCACTGGATGCTTTATTTACCCCATCAAAGATTTACACACAATGATGAGATCTCCTCTTGTTTTCTCCAGGCTGAACAGTTTCATCTTTCTCAGCTTCTTCTTGTGTGACAAATGCTCTGGTCTCTTCATTACCTTTGTGGTCCTGTTCTGGACTTGCTATAGTAAATCCATATCTCTCCTGTAGGTGAGAGCCCATGAATTTACTCAGCACCCCTAATGTGCCCTACCAGAGCTGAGCAGATGGGAGGGATCATCTCATTTGACCTGCTGGCAATGTTCTGCCTAAAGCAGGAATTCTTTCTGGATGAAGAACACTGAAAAGGTGCTGACTGAGTAAATTTCCCCATAAATGCATTGAAAGTGAGGAAGAAGTGGAAAACAGCCAAATGAATTATCTTTTTAGCATCTAGATTCAGTCAGGGGATCTGCACCCTAAAATACTATATGGTTAGCAGGTATTCTGGATCATTTATGAAATAAAACTAAACAGAATACTAGTAATATATGAATCTGATTAAATGAGTTTTTGATTTACTGTTCCTGCTAGAAAGATGAAGGTGGTAAGATTTATTACTGTTACTGTAGGTCAAAAAGGCTTTTGAAAAGTGCATCTTTTATGGGTTTCAGGAATTTCAGTTTTTACCTGTTTTTTACAAGTTATCACTGAGAATACTCATTTGTGAATAAACTCACATTTTTTGGAGGCATGCACACCATAAGCTTTTTAATGCATGGCAATATTTCTATGCTTAGTCCCCTGTACCTACTTTTTCAAGATCTCTGTTTGAACAGAATCTCTCATTTGTCTCAGTTTTGGGGTGACCACACAAGGTACGTAAATTGTGACTTTAAGGAAGCTTCCTAAATGTCACCTGCATGAATTCATGTCATTGCAGGTGACTAAGTTTACTGAAGCACACTCTTAGATCTGTCCTGAGATGACTAATCAATTGTACTCACAAGCACTATTGTTTTCCCTACACAGTTCTCCCATTGTGGGGCTAATGCAAAACATACTCCATGATTACACACTCGGCAGTGTTGGAGTCCAATCTTCTTCACTGAAGTGATGACTAGAGTTATTTTCTTTAATTTTCTAAAGTAATAGAGGAACATTATTACCATGAGCCATTACATTACTCAGAAAAGTGGTTTTCAGTCAACATGACCTGGACTGAGTATGCAGGAAGTGAGCTGTATGTTGGTATAGCTATGAAAATAGCCCATGCTGTTACTGTGTAGTCTAAAAACAGAAAATACAGTAGTCAATTACATCTTTACTAAGTGAGCAGATCTTGCTTATATGAAATGTAAACAGGATTCCTCTTGCACTCTCACACCAGCTATGTTCATCCATTTGCAGAGTAAGCAGGAATAGGCAGACTAC
This sequence comes from Illadopsis cleaveri, assembly GCA_013399915.1. Lineage (NCBI taxonomy): Eukaryota > Metazoa > Chordata > Aves > Passeriformes > Timaliidae > Illadopsis > Illadopsis cleaveri. The sequence continues at coordinate 201,516 of VXBB01017307.1, forward strand.
AAAAGAGCTGCTCCTCTGGGCTGTTGGCCCATATGGGACTTGTGGAAGGTAGAACAGCTAGTTAAACAGGAAAAGAATTGATCTCATCCAGGATGGCTACTTGAAAACATTCAGTTGAACTCAAACATAATTAAAAGGTTATTTCTCTATTTTGTAGCATAGCCAATACATATTGAGATCATGAATCCTTAGTGTTAGATATCATGCAGCACATTATAAAAAACCCCTCTTTTCTTATTTCAAAAGACTGAAAAAAAAAAAAAAGTTCCATTTTAATGATGAAAAATTGAGATCCAGACTTGCTGAAAGCAATGGGGACATTCATAGAAGATCTGAAAACGGAACTTGGACATTTCGCTTCCAGTACAGTTTAAGTCCCCATTATTATTAGGCTAAAATACAGGACAGTTCAGGGTATGGACTATAAAACTGAGTAAGCTTTAAAACTTCTTCAGTCAGCTAATGAGCAATTTTCCAATTACCTCTTATTAAAGCTCTTAAAAAAAAAAGTTAGATACTTGGGGGTTTATTATACTTTCTTTTTTGCATGAGTTTTCAGTCTAGTTTTCCAATTTTAGGTTTTACATAATCTCTTAGCAAAGTACAGAATTTCTGTGTGAAATTAAGATGCCAAGTTTAGTTGAATCTGTATCCAAAAAAAGAAAAAAAAAATCTATTTCTCTTTTAAATGTATCTCTAAATTATACCAAAGTTATAATTGAACAGATTAACATAAAAATATGAGAAACTGAGATAATGGCATTCATTAACTGACTTTGAACCCCTAAGCACCAGTTTGCATTCTTTATTTGATTTGCATCATTAAGAGGTTATTACAGCATTGTGACATAGCTCTGATGTTTCTGTCTTCCCCCCTCTGCCCATAAAATTTGAAGAATAAAAATTGTCAGCCTTTCACTAAAAATGCAGGATGTTCACTTAATATATAAGGTCACTGATCAGACTGTGTTTGTGTTCAAAAAAAGTGCATAAGGAAGGAATTCTGTGCACACATGTTGATTTTCAACTTAATGCTCTGTGAACAGTCTTTCTGAAGTTGGCTTCTACTTGAAATGTTGGAAACTAAACAGAAAGAATGCACAGAAACCTGCATAAGGTCTAAAGAGAAGCAATTTAAAATTATAACCAATACTATCTTTTCCAGGTTTTAAAACACAGCAGTGCATGAGCCGAACTCTCCCCATACAGGTAAATTATGGCAACTGTGACATTACTGCAACCTCTTTTCCCAGCTCTATTGCTTTTGTCACCACTTCTGTCTGCCTCACTGTTGCTCTGATTGCTTACATTTATGTTGGTGACAGGAGCAATGACAGCAGGCACAGCAGCAGGCAGCTTCAATCTGTGAGATACATCTTCATTTTGGATATCTTTTGGAAAAAGACTGTCTTTCATATAATAGAATATGAGAAGTAGCACGACATATAAGGTGGATAAAGGATGATCGACACATATTCTACATAAATTCCTGAAAAGCAAAGGACCAAAGTGTAGCAGGAAATGCAGGTTACATCTCGCTTTTGTTTTCGGGGCGGGGGGGGTTTGTTTGTTTGTTTTTATTGGTTTTTTGGAGGGGAGTGGAGTTGGTGTTTCTTTTGGGAGGAGGTTTTGTGGGATTTTGTTGTTGTTGCTGTTTTTTGTTGTCGTTGTTGTTTTTTGTTGTCATTTCTGTTGTTTTTTGGTTGTTTTTTTTTTCTTGTGTTCATACATAGGAAAAATTATCACAATGATTCATTTTCAAGGAGGAAAATGCCAAAGAAAAGGATATAATTATTTTGACTAAAACTATGAACTTTTTAAGGGAAAGATAAAGGAAGAACCAATTGAGCTGCAAATTTGTAAAAAAATATTTTCTTTTATTATTTTCCTGTTCATAGTGTGAGGGAAGAAGAAAGGAAAGAAAAGTAAAGAGGGAGAGAAACCCCAGAGCCACAGTCAGAGCTTTCAGGGTTTCCCTTCAGAAAACATTTTCATTTTTCTGATTGTTTTTTCCTTTTATTTGATGTGAGACAAGGATATGGTATTTGCTGGAGGGTTCTATTTTGAATAACATAAAATCTCTTAAGTTGAAGCATCACACAGCAACAGTACTGTAGTCCCTTCTCAGTCCAACAGGTGACACTTTCTGATTCAGTTAATTGGTTTTCTTTGTCTTCTTTATGTGTTCATGAGTAGCTGGCATTATTATCCCTTATTTCCTCATACCCATTGTAACAAACTGTTTGTAAGATATAATTTGCTCAAAAGCAACTAAGCAAAGATGCATACAGACATTCAAATAAAAAGAAGCAAGAGGTTGAAGAGATTTACAGAAAATCATAAATGTTTAAGACTAAACTGATCTTCTAAACCCACCAGTAAAAAAAAAAAAAAAAAAAAAAAAAAAAAAAAAAAAAAAAAAAAGTAACAAAAAATTTAAGATTTAAAATATCGNTCTAGCATTGCAAATTCCTATGGAAAGGAGCATTCCTTGACACTCCTGCCCAAGTGTTAAAGAGAGCCATAACTGCTTGCACAGAACAGGGAACACCTCTCTCTCCTTGTCTTTGGCGTTGGCTCAGCTCATTTAGTCTCAGAATGAGAGCTTATGCTTGCAACTGGTAGTTATAGAAAGTTTTTCCTCCTCCACTTTAGAGCAGCCACACTGCTGTTAGCAATCACAGGCAGCTGGTTCCTACCCGCGATAAGTACCTGTGCTGGTAATTATAGCACTTTCTTTCTCCTTTTCTTTCAGGAATTTATAGCTCCCCTTAAGCTCGAGAACAAGAAAAGAGAGAATTGTCTACAGAAAGGGGAACAAGGAGGGAGTCACAGAGGGACAGGTGAACACAAAAGATATTTGCAATTTCTAAGAGCTTGAGAGAACACAAGTGAAACAAAGCTAAATAATGCTTAAGACAGAAAAGTTACCATTTTAACAGAATCTCCTACCCACTGTAACTTCAGTCTTACATAATTCAGAAGCACTGTTTTTCTGAAGTTTACCAGATGTAAATAAAATACAGGAGTATTCACTACGGGTGATTTTTAGAGAAAAATCATTGAAACGAAACTTGGTAAAAAAGTAATAATAACCTTGCCCTTGACTTTATACTGCTATATGTATAGCTTTACTATTACATGCTCCAGGCCCCATGCACAGTGCAGACCAACAGGACTTATAGTAAAGGACAAATCTTTTATCGACCTCAGCATTATAGCTGGGTAAAAAACCCTCAAAAATTAGACAAGCTTTTAGATGAACAGGCTTTTCTTTAATTCTGAAATACAGAGAACAGCTACAATTCTAGAGCAGAATTTGCCAGAGTTTAACAAATCATGTACTAACAAAGTGCCCTCTGAGAGAAAAAGTAATTGGTACTAGCAGAATGAAAGACATGTCACACAGAGAAGGAGAAAAAAAAAAAAAAGAGGAAAAGAGATGTGGAGATGTGGTGAAGTTATGTTGTAGGAAAAAGAGACATATACAGAGTTGTAGGAGAAGAATTGCTTTTTAGGGATATTGAAAGCCAGTATATCAATTCAGTGATTTTCCTTTTCTTTACTGTTTCTTCTTCTTCAACCGCAACAGCAGCAGCACTATTACTGGGATACACTATTCAGTACAGCTGTTTGGGTAAAAAATATGCTATTATATTTCAGTTGCAAATGCTGGCTCTGCAGGCAGGGCCAGGGCTTTCCTGAACTTGCAGTGTCTTAGCCGCTTGAGACATCCACTAATCAGAATTTTTCAGGATAGTCTTAGAATTACCCCTGCACAGTACTGATGAATGGTCCCAAAGACCCAGTAAGTCTATCTTCATAAGTGTTTCTTGATTGTTATTAAAACCTTTTGCTCCTCTGATACCTAAGGGAGGACATGGATATTCACAGACGTCAATCATAATGCCCAGAGTTTCTTGGCTGACACAAAAGAAACACCTTAAACATGAAACAATTCTTTCTGAAGCATTTTTGTGCATGTTTTTTTGGTCAGGAATGCTGGGGATTATGATAAATTTTACAGTATTTTGCTTCACATTTTTTTTCTGAAAATATGAATTGCATTTTTTGCACAGATTAACATGATCCTTTGCATTATCTGATTATCTCCTATGACTCTGCTATAATAAGCTCATACTGTTACTTATCACAGTAATTGGCATAATGTATATTTGTCTTTCACAGTATTCATTTTGTATTTTTAATAAAATTTGCCCTGGAAAACTGTGCTTTCTGTTATTGTCTGGTCTGTTGTCCAAAGCATCAAGAGCAAAAGGATGCTTAGGTGAAGAGGAAGGAATCTTTTTTCTAATGACCTGATTTCTGCCTATACATTTGAGGTCATACAAAAGAGAGGAATGGGATGGATCTTAGCTTGGTGCCATCTGAAACACCATAATTTTCCTTGACTTCACAAGTATTTAAAATAAATTAAGGTTTTAAGTCCATAATTTATCTTGACGAGTGCAGATGTCTGGAGTAACAGGAAATAAACAACACCTCAGATTTGTTTGGTCTTATGGACTAAAGGGGAAATAAAAGTGCTCAGTGCAAATGTACATCTTGGTGTTTCAGGTGTTTTCATAAGGTCACCTGGGGCAATTCTGATGCCAGAATTTTGAAAAAAACTTTAGAAAAAAGAAAATTGTGCTATTGAAAAGCTATCTGTAAATTCTACCCTGGACTTAAATTTTTACCTGCTGCCCTGATCTTAAAAGTCCACACCATCATATGTGATCCACAGTTTTATGTGGATGTACATAGTAACTTTTTCAAAATTTTGCAAATCACATTTTTACCATAAATTTTTGTCATGGGCTGATCTTCACTTGGAATGCAAAAAAAACCCCAAACTACTTATTTCCAGCACTAATCTATTTGTTGTTTAAGGAAACACGAAGTTTATAGTTTGAAAGTATCTGATTTACAATCAGACTCCCACAGCATTTCTGAGATTTTTTTCAATGGTATTTTCATTTGTGTCTGATTTGCATGGATAAAAAGCATAAAGTAAAAAAACCCAAACCCCTAGATTTCAGGAATTCATTATTTGGCTTTGTAAAGTTCCTCTTTGCTAGAACAAGTTCTTGACTTATGGAGAACAGGAAGAAAAAAATCCATACTGCAGATCTAAAGATTCTGAATCTTGGTTTATTGCTTATTTTTAAATATATCATTAATATTTACAATATCTATTTTCCATTTTTTCCAATTATTTTTAATTTTCCAGTACTGACTTCCATTTCTATATATGTTCAATTACCTAAGAGTACCTGTAAAATTATAAATTACTACCTAATAATGACTAATTAAAATAAGATTACTTAATATTTTAAAAATAAATTATACCTTTTTATATTCAGTCATGCTGCATTGGTTGATTGAATAAACTAAAAGCAAAGGCATTTATGTCCACTAAATGACTACATTCATATCATGCCATTTTGTCTACAAGGAGGATAAAAATTCATTCATGTCTTTCTAATTCCAAATTCTAAAACTGTCAGAATTCTCATACAGATGAGGTATATTGGATTCAAATTATCTCTAAAATATTTTCCTCTTTCAGTCTTAAATATTTTATGGAGATCCTATCAAGCGACTGCTTATGCAATGGGAATAGCTACAACATTCCTATCAGCATTTCACACAGCTTGTTTTAGCTTTATTAGATATGATTTTTCAGACTCTTATGAGTCAAAAATAAAAGTTAATTTATGAAATCATTCTTGAATAATATTAAAAACAGCTGAGGTTAAAATTCTGGGACTTATCAAGAGCTAAGTTCCAGGGCTAGTGTAAGAAATCTAGAAAGCTGGACTGGCTTCATAGGAATATCAAACTTTCCCTGTAAACTTCCTGTTTCTTTTATATCAAACTTTTCCTGTAAATTTCTTAAAAATAACAATTTACTGGGCTGATTTTTTGATGTTTGTATCCCCAGTTGTCTGTTCTGTTTATGCTGAATGTTAAGTTCTGTTCCTTTAAGACTAAGTAACCCCTGATAAGTAACTGCTGTGTTAATTAACCAATACAGGCTTGCCCCTGATGAGTAACAGCTATATACAATAAGGATGAATGAGATAAAAGAGGAGGCTAGCCAGAAATGGGAGGATCATCATGGAGATGCAACCTTGAGGAGCGTGAAGCAGAGACTCATGACGCAGGATCCTGGAGAGAGAATCACTGCTGTGAGACTAGTTCCAAGAGCGAAGGGGGAGAAAGAAGATGAGTGGAGTTTGTTGTGAAAACAGTATTAACTTCTCTGCATTCCTGCTCCTGGACTGTGCTTGTCTGAGGCATGGACAAGCAGCAGCATGGAGAGCTGCTTTGCTCTTAGTTAGTTTAGCTAGTTGAGGCAGAGAAGCTCTCTGGACTGTTTGTCTTGTCCTTGGGACTGTTTAAACCTATTCTGGACTGAAAAACCCAGAGGAGCATTGGGAGCTCACACCTGTGGCCCACTGCAGCCTGGGCCTCTGGAGGGACTGATAAGAGACTGAGCAAGCTGAGCTACCCATGGCAAGGACTTTCTGAATTTACCATCTCATTTCAGAACAATTAAAGGTTTTATTGTTGCATATTATTCATTCTTTCTGCTTGTGGGCATTTTGTTCGTTAAATGAATAGTTTTTTCCACTTTTCTCTTTTCCTGGACCCAGTGGTGGAGAGCGACTGTTTGGGTTTGCTTCCCAGAGGGACCCCATTCAGGAGTTCTCTCACAAATTTGCCCTAAACCAGGGCACTTCTTCAAAAAGCAAACAACTGCAACCACCCTATTTTACTTCCTCCCTATTCTCATGGTAAGAGTTAGTTTTAAATATGAAAAACTGTATCCATTATTCTGCAATATGCTCCAAAACCTCTCTAATTCTTAAGTCTGTTATTTACCTCCTTCAAGAAAGATAAAATTTCATTTCTTAGGTGCACAAATATAATTTGTTCAGAAATCCAGCAAACAGGGCATTCCAATATGAATATCATATTTACTTATCCACTTCATGCTTTCTTTATGATACGTGAAAGAAAGATTTTACAAACCTCTTGCTGTGCTGTACAAAAGCTTGCTATGAAACACTAAAAAATTCCAGATTATTCAATATCCAAGGCTGATGGCAAACTTTTTTCAGTTCTGCTCTTCAGCAGCTCCTGATCATTGTAAACAAACAATATTGAGAACTGGGAAAATACACAGGACAGGAGTCTGTATTTGGAATAAAATCCATTCTTCCAAATGGAGGATGGAACAAGGAAATCACAGCATTCTGTGAAAAGAGCAAGCTTGATGTATTCTCACAAAAAGGAGAATAAAGATGACTAAAAAGTGAAGTTAACAATAGTATTTGAAAGTCAAGCTAATAAACCAGCTTTTTGAACTTCTATACTTCTTAATGTAGCACTGGACTTTTTAAGGGAAGTTAGGTTTCATTGAAAGAAGAGTCAGAAAGGTTTGAAATGATGTTATAGATTTTGTAAACACCTATGAATTTGTTTCTGTATAAATGGAGCCTACATGTGGTACAACTCCCAGATGGATACTGAAGCCGTACCGAAGTACTCTGTGTACAGATTGGGGCTCATGAGAGGCAGAAATAGATTTCTCACCCTCTTATTCACTCTGTAATAAGGAATGTAGCAACAGGAGTGAAAGACAATAAGGAAAGTGGGATACTAAGGAAGTAGCATGTTTGAAACGTAGCAGTTAAAGGAACCAGTGAAAGATATAGGGCCTGATTTTCAGCCTGCCATATAACATTATTACTTCAGACCGTGGCATTCATGGATCCTGAAGTGATTTGATTTTCCCTTGCATCATACAGAAAGGCTATTTATTTAAGACTGCATTTAATTCACAGGAGCTGGGTCTAACAATATGTGTCATTATGGCTTCCCAGGTGGATTCTCTATAGAGTATCACATGAGAGCCTTGCAGTGTGTTAAATCTGTTAAATCAGCTTTTCTCTGTAGCAACCAAAGCTTTGTTTCGTCAGGTGCTGGGACATGGATATATGCCCAGTTCTAACTTGAACATAGGGTTGTGAGTCAGAGACAGGAGTGTATCAACCCATGGAAGGTAGAAGAGCCTTTCAAAATCTTACAGCTATGTGACTGGAGGCAAAGAAAAGAATTCACTCAAAGCTCTCTATCACCTTTTGTTGATAAAATGAAAGTAGTGATATTTCCTTTCTTCTGGCCATTTTTTGTCTGCTTATAATTCAAGCCAAAAAATTATATAAAGTGTCAAACTATCACTAAGACAGCATAAAGATGTATAATTGACCTAGGAATATTAGAGGTTTATTCTTAAATAACACAGCTCTTCATTGATATGCTTAGTTTTCCAAAACCTGGTACACAAAGCAGATGCACCACCATATAACTGAGACTTATTCAAGATGTTTACCCTTCATTTCAAGTGTGTTCTATTGCTGAAAACTGAGGACAATCAGGGGTGTTTTATGGTGGGGTTTTTTGGGGGTGTTTTTGTGTCCCTTATCACACATCACACCCAATTCTGACATTTCTGGGAATATTTTAGTCATGTTGCTTACATAATACACTACTGAAGGACTTAAATACTGTGGTCATTATCACAGACTATAATTTTGAACAAAATCTTTAAGTTCTTTTGTCTTGCTTTTCTTTCCCAAGATATTGTACTCAGTTTTGTGACAATTCAGCCACAGGCCATTTGGGGGAATGAAGTTAGCACATTATAGCTAATTTCCAGATGGACCAAACAATGGCAGCTGCAGCATCTGGTTTTGGCCAGAAGCCTAGGGTGTGAATACAGCCCACTCAGTATTTCATGCACAGTCAATGAATATCTCTCATCTCCTGATTACAATATACTGACTTGCAGTGGTTATTAGAAAGGGTTTCTGCTAACAAGTGACAGAATCAGACAATCCTCACAAACTCCTTCCTCCAACATTAACTGCTTGTTAAAAAAATAAACCAGTGTAGTTAAAAATGAATCTAATAATTACAGAAGAATATCATACTGGTGTCAGAGGTTCTACTGTGACTGCAGCAAAAATTGTAATCAGGGATCAGCTCTGAGCTTTGAAACAGCTGTGAACATCTGTAATTATGTGAATTTATCAGCAATGGCAGGAGAAGAATACTGCAACAATCAATAAGAGACCTTTCATTCATTCAGGATACCGTAGGGTAAGGCTCTGCTATGGTACAGATTTTTCCATCTTCCATAGAGAACACAGTTTTCGGCAATCAATTTACAGTTTCCCTGTAGCAACCAGAAATGTAAATTAGATCAATAGTCAACATAATTAATCAATAATAGTAAACTATTAAATATTAATGATTTAATAATACTTCAAATTTATTAAAATATCAAAGGATTACCTCTCCTAAAACTTTAGATCAAAGTAGTGTCCAAGAATTAAAGTGAATAGACTTGTTTTTACCAATACTCACTATTGAGAATAAGCAAGACCAAGTTAAAGCTGCTCAAACCATTAGATCTTTGTAATATAGGAAAATCAAATTGCTGGTATGTTTTTTCCTCCTTTCTCATTGCAGTATGGGACTGTTTCATGTACAAGTGCATCCAGAGGAGGAGAGAAATAAAAATTCTTTTAACCTCCACAAATCAACAAAGCAGGAGTTGGAGATTTGTGTGGGAAATGAGGGTTACTGCTAGCAAAGAAAAAAATTCTCAAGGCATAAAACTAGAGACTGAACAGTTCTGAGTAACAATTTGTACCTGAAGGTTCAACAGAATTTACCTTTGAACAATAAGAGTGTTAGAGCTTCTACCTCTTTCCAAAGCTAACATTGGATACACATATACACAAAACTTTAATGTGTTTGTTAATTGTTTCTTTATTCTCTAGGGGAATATTTAAATAAGTTAAACAGAAGACGATAATAAAGCAGAGTTTCACTCTGCAAAGGGAACAGTATTGGAAATCAGAGGGCATGCTAAGTTAGGCCTGAGATAATGATGGCTGTTAAGAAAAGTATATTTGAATAGCTTAATTTGGGGATACTTAAAATTAGAGTTAATTATGAATCTATAGTGAAGAAAGTATTGGGAAATTGTTTCTGAATATGATTTCAATTACATGCTATATTTGTCTGAAATTATGAAGCTTCCTTCAGGTTTGGACAAGAATATTATTTAATTGAATTAGTACTGTAACAAGAAGTCTGGTTCAATGAGGACAACCAATTGCTGGAGTATATTCAGAGAGCACAGACACTGTTGGAATAGGAGATTTCACCAAGGAAATACTTTAGTACTTTAAATTACTGTGCTATTTTAGTTCTGTGTTGACAAAGAATTGGATAACTTACCTTTCAGTGTTCAAAAGAATAGATTATTGGACCAAAGATTCATTACTTTAAAAAAAAAAAAAAAAAAAGACAGTTCTTGATTTGACCACTCAATCACTTCTTTTGGGGAAGTACACTACTAATCACAAAAATCTTTGAATGATTTCTGATATCTATTTCAAGTATGTAGGGAAGAAGAGGCTATTTTTAAGAAATACTCAGCATTCATTAAAATGAAAACTGGTATTATAATCTGCATTTAATTGTTCTTACACCACATTGTTCAAATCAGAGATATATTAACATATGGATGCAAACTATTCCATTGCATACAGGTCTTTTTTCAGTATTGATGATAATAAAAATATAACAAATAGTGATCAAAATTAAAAAAGAGAAGCAACAACAGCATTTATAGGCTTGTCAGTGACAAAAGGAAGACTAGGAAAAATGTGAGCCCCCTTGGGAAGGAATTGGAAGACCTTCTTATCCAGAACATGGAGAAAATTAATGTACTCAGTGACTTTTTTGTTTCAGCTTCCACCAGCAAGACACAATAACCAATGACAAGGTTTAGGAAAAACTAAGAACTGCACACCGTAGGAGAAGGTCGGGTTTGTGTCCATCTTAGGAACCTGAAGATGTACAAATCCACGGGACTGGTGGATGAAGAGACTAAGTCACTAACCATCATATATGAGAAATCATGGCTGTCTGGTGGATGCATGACTGACAGCTCTCATTATTCATGGCTTCAGTTTAGAAATCAGCTAAAATGATATTAAGTCCTGAGTTTCAGACACTCAGATACTAAATTGAAGACACAGAATATTGATGCTTTTTACAAATTCCAACATTCCTTTCTAAAAGATGCTAATGCATGTGTAGAAATTTGATTTGGAAAATGAGCTAAATTTTAATGAGCATAAATTAACATTATTTAAGGTACTTACTAAATGTCGAGAATATGAAGAATCTTTGTAGATGAAGTAGCTATTTCACAGTTACCCACTATAATTTTCCCTCCTATTTATTATGAATGTCTAGCACTGACTACTGTAGATGGTTCATTGATTTCACCTAATGCAAGTTACCATAATAAATGATAAATCCAAAAATATTGAAATAAGGCCACAATAATTTGAAATTAAATTATAAACATATAAACTATGATTCTACTTAGTGTTTCATTAGCCTTATAATAATGTAGTGCCAGTGTAACTCTGTTGTTTTACATAAAATATATGTTTGATCACAAAAATTCTGATCTCTTAACGTATAAAAATGGATCTAGCCTTTTACTTATGGTACGTATATTAAGCAATCACACTTGAAAACATAAACTTTTCAGTAACATAAAGTGCCCAAATATTTTAAGCAGTGTGCTTTATTTTACGTGTACCACACGCTGGAAGCAGCAACAGCCAAACATTGGTATGTCATTGAAAGACTTTATAACGCATAATGAAAATAACTTGTCTCTTATGTCAAAAATCTCATGACTATCAGATGCAAGTCAATTTGAGACTGCTTCAGCTCTATTTATTATAACATAGCTGAAACTATAGCATGGCTAATATTATAGCAGCTATCCTCCTGATGGTTCATGTTTATGATTTACAGGTGCTACATTTAAAAACAATCTGTTGCAAGACTATTGAATATTATTTTATCAGATAAGAAAATCTTATATAGGAATTGCATCTATTTGTTTCAGCCTAGTTGAGGGTGAAACAAGGCATCATGAACTCTGCTTTTCCTTGGAGTTATTGCCCGTTGCTTTTTCAGCAACGAGTTCTTTCCTTGCTTGGTTTGGGTGAGGTGTTTCTTTCCGCCTGTAAACCAATTTAATTGACAGACCTACACTTCTCTAGCTCTGTAAAGTAGACTGTATAATATTTTTTCCTTCCTACTGCAGAGAAAAAAAATTGAAAAAAGTATTCTGCTCAAGTATACTTTGCCCTAGAGGAAAATTTGCAAATATATTTAATGACACTGTTTATCACTTTTCCTAATGCACATGGAAAACAATGTGATTTCTCTTCCAAGTTTCTTTTCCTTTTTTTTTATTTTTCTTATGTAAGTGGAAAAATTGTTCTTAGGCAAGAAATAAAAGCACTACTGAAGCTGAGGCAGTAAAACTGAATAAAAGAATAAGATCCTGCACACTGTAGTAAATATTAATGGTAAACAGTGGTTAAATCTTGCTCCTTTTGAGACAAACACTAATTAAGGAGATAAACACAGTTTAGAAAATGCAGTTGCATTAGTATATGAAGTTATTAATTGCAAAACAATATATTAGAAAGCAGTTAATTCAAATTTTCTGTGAATAATCAAGTTTTCTGTGAAAAATCAAGTGACCTTACTTTTGCACTTTCATATTAAATGTGATACTGATAATGGCAAATGTAGAGATATATTAAACAAAATCAATTTTGAAAGCTGCATATAGAAATCATATTTTATCTGATTTCCTCTTTCGTTGAAAGACCAGTGCTCTTTACATGTGCTCTTTACCAGTGCTCTTTAAGTATCTTCAGCATTTGCTCAATACCTTGTATAATTGGAGAAAAACAGCTGATTTGAGAACCTGAATTGAACCTAAGTGAAAAACAGAGTCTCCTTATAAATACGGGCTTTATAAATACATCAGCATAGAACAACCTTGACTGCACTGAGCTGGATCCTCAGTTTGCATATGCTGCCATAAATTGTTCAGAGGAAACACAGATTTCTTCTGGTGTAAAAAAAAAAAGTGGGGCAATAAAGGAACTGTGCACTGATCATATAGCATAAAAACAAAAGGCAGCTTAGCCTGAGGATGACAGGGAAATTACTGTTGCTTAAAGATTGAGCAGAAGATGGGCAAAAAGAACATCCAGCTGCAATAGAGAAAAATAAAACCTAAAACGAGAACTAGCTGAAATCAGATTGGACAGCAAGAATGAGTGTTCAGTTGCCAAAATCATACTATAAAATTGTATAGAATCGGATTAATGATAAAGTCAATGGAAATCCAGAATATTAAATAATTCTAGGGTAAACAAAACTGATTATTACTAGAAATAGAATATCTGGATGGGAATATTTAAATTGTTTGCAAATATGTTTAGTGCATTTGCCCAGGATAATCCTTGAAGTTCTGCTTACATAAAATTAAATCTAAATATTCAGTTGCCATAACAACAAAATTTATTAGTTCTCTAGTTTATTTTTGATCATTTGACTACAGGATTGTTTGTTAGGATCTTTGTGACTTAAGACTTGAATGTTCCTCAGTATTACTCAAATAGAGACTCCACATATTTAATTTTCACAATACTCTATACTTTTTCTCCTTAGAGGAGCAAGACAGGCTTAAAGAATCTGATATGAAATAAATAACAAAACCAAAAGGAAATACTGTGTTTTTCTTGAATCACAGAAATTATCAGAAAATAAAACTAGGTAGATATGTTTAATTTTTAATGTTTTTATTGGCAATATTAGATGACAGTATCACACCTCTTTCTATCCAACCCCCACCTTCCCACTACTGAATTATACTGTCTACTTGGAGCCCTGCTCTTAAATTAGTCTCTTAAGTATAGTAGTGCCTGTATCATTCTTTGAATTGCCACCCTTTCATAGAGTTCTGTGTTCTGAAGGCTGCACTTCAGTTCCTGCATGGTAAAACCAAAACTGTGTTTAAAAAAATGCAAAGCTTAACACATCCTCCTGAAAATCTATATAATTTTTTCCAAGTGGACAGGATATCCCTGTTAATATGTCTGTTCCCAGGGGAAAACCCAAACGGAGGCAACTGTGACAGCTGTGAATTTCTGTCTATGCCTCCTGTCTAATGAAAGCTAGATCAGGACTCCACATTTGTCCCAAGAAAGAAGGAAACCTTCTGTATCAATGGGACTAAATCTGTATCTGTTCATGGCAATGGGAAATAGGACTGCTTACAAAGGCTAAGGCTAACACTGATCAATTGTTAATGGGAGCAACAGGTACACCAGCTGCCCACAGACTACTCATGAATATATTACTATACAGTTAATTGTAAAAGAGTTCAGTCAGAAGGGGTCTTAACTTTCTACTGATTCATCAAGTATCTGTTCACTGAAGGATCAGTAAATAACGTAAATTATTTGAATAGTCATAAGTTTACATTCAAAGAGTATATTCTGTCTTTTGGTATAGTCTAATTTATGTTCTGACCCATGCTCTTGTTATCCATATTAGATGACAAAGTAAACCATGTGCAAGTAGATATAACCATAGCAGACTTAGGGAGAGCATGGAAAATATAATTGCCAAAGTTGCCAGTGGGACTATACTAAGATATATAGGTAAAAGTGGATTTTAACAAAAAAATACAACAAAACAAACTAAAATACACATTCATTGAACATGTGTGAAAACACATTCAATGAAGAGATAGAGTGAAAACCCAAAAATAACTAATAAAAAAAAGAACTAGCTCAGTATTTGGGGAAAGGGTTCTGAGTTAGTTCTTTAAGTTTGCCATATGCTTTAGCTTTTTCAGTTTTATGTTTTTTACCTGTTATATTTCCTTGTTATCCGTTTCATACAATGAATTTTCATTCTTATCTCTTGCTCTTAAGTTATAATAAAATTGGTAAAATACCAGCCTAGAAAATGTTCACATTCACCAAGCAACCAAACATAAAGAAAATTGTTAGATGTTGAATCAGACACTGAGCAATGTAGTCTTTCAAAGATATTACCTAAGCCTAAGTGGAAAATTGTGTATGATTGAAATTTCTGAGCTAACACTAACCTCGGCTTGTTCGTGTGATTCAATCCTGTGGCCCCTAGACAGGGCTTTTTTCAAATCTTACAAGCAGTAAAACCTCATTAGTACAACTCACAGACTTAGGCATAATATATCCTTAGCAGTTCTGCAGATTGTTTTATTGTGCTTACCATGTGAAACAGGTGTACCTTAAAAGGTACAAAGAACATGAACATTAAATGATAAAGAAAAAGAGAGAATCATTCATATTTAATACCTGGAGAGAAATTTTGCTTTAGCTAGTTTAAAGAAGCTAATCATTTATGCATGATTTTCCAGGTAGTTTCCCATTACAACATATGGGGAAACTTTACAATGCTTTTTGCCATTTGGGGGATTATCCATAAGTATTTTCAATTCATGTTACTATGTTACATAAAAGGACTGGAAAAAGCTGCAGTGCTTAAGAGAAGATTCTGGTATTATTAAAGAGGGAAAAAAACCCATAGAAATTGTTTCTGTTGACAGAGTTTTGTGTACTAAATTCATTAGCTGTTGTAGTGAAATGAAACCATGAAGCAATAAAAAACAGTAAAAACATCAATTTTGTGTGTGAAGAGTTTGGATAACTCTAGTATAATACTGCATAAAACTCTACAAACGTTATCAGAAATTAGTAATTTGGAGCACACATTTAAATAACAAACAAACAAACAAACAAAAAGACTTATCTATTTTATGAAAGAGCTTTGTGTGTGACGGGGTAAAAGTGAATTGCTAGGGTCTTCCAGTGGATGGAAAGGCATAATGTTCAGTGACAGTGACGAGGGAGACCAGGGGACGGAAGTGACAACAGCTCAGCTCAGAAGCTGAGGAGCAAAGCAAAACCTATTTTGCTCCTATATTCAACATTAAGACAAATCCCACAAAATTTCAAGACAGTGACAATATAATTAGTTTGCAATTTTTGAGGATAAGGACAAAGAAATTAGTTTTTAAGTGCTCTTGTTTAAAAGACATGTTTGTTTAGCTGTCAAGGGCTCTGAAATGACACTGTCTCTAAAAAAGAGGAAGCTGAACAAAACCATTTATGGGAAGATGAGTTGGCAATAGATGTTCCCATGTTAATGCTTCTGCAAACCAACTACAAATGTATGAAATATGATCATGTCATTGTTAGAATTGCATTAAGTTTTCTATTAGTTCATCTAGAAAAAGTAGAAAGCAACCCTGTACCAGAAAATTTCTGCATGCTGGATGATACAGGGGAAATGGATTCTCCACTCTCCAATATTCTCTGGCAATATAGAGAATAATCATTTACTGCCTTATGAGAAAAGGGAATTCAGTGCATTGCAGAACAACAAAAGTTTTTATTCAGCACATTTTAACAAAATCATTACCGTCAAGTTAACCATTAAATAAGAGGAGGAAAAAACAAGTAAATTACTATTGCTAGGATCTCTGGCTTTGAAGTTGCTTATTTTGTGCAACAAAAACACCTAGAGAGGATTTTTAAGTAATTGCTAGGTTAAAGATAAGCTGGGACCAGAAACCAAACTCAATTCCAACTTTCTATGTGCCCTGCTTTGTAAGATGCAATGTGTGGGGTTCACATTTTTGACTTCATCCATATTTGTTTGTTTTCTCTAATGAAATGTGGCTATGAACTCTCTAAATTGAGAAAAAGATAGAACCCAGATCTCTTATTTGACAAGTGTCTCAAGAGTTTTATCAGAGACTGATAGTTTCATCTCTCATTTCTACTTCATATTCAAAGATTAAATCCTATACCTGTCTTTTAAACATAATTAGAGCAAACCTTAGGAAAGAATCCCAGGAGCACTTCCTTCCTAACATTTGCTCAGATAGCTACAAGGATGACAAGGACAAGTTCAGGGCCATCTCTCTTGTTAATGTTTTCAGTTGACTAACTTCCTGAATCCCACTGCTCAGTACAAGAGTTCTAATAGATTAACCTTATCATAGAATCAGAGAATGTTTTGGGTTGGAAGAGCCATTAAAGTTCCATCCCCTCTGTTATGGGCATGGACACCTTCCTCTAGACCAGGTTGCTCAGACCTCCATTCAGCCTGGCCTTGAACACTTCCAGGCATGGGATGCCACCACTTTCCAGACAGCATCTTCCGGTGCCTCATCACCCTCAGAGTGAATAACTTCTTAATATCTAATCTAAATCTCTTCCTCTTTGAAATATTTCCCATTGTCCTGTCAATACATGCTCTTGTAAAAAGTCCATCTCTGTCTTCCTTGTGGGCTCCCTTCAGTTACTGGAAGGCCACAGTTTGGTCACCCTGAACCCTTTTTTTTTTCCCAGGCTGAAAAAACCCAATTCTATCAGACTTTTCTAATAGGAGAGGTGGTCCATCCCTCTAATCATCTTGGTGGCCTCCTTTCACTTCAATAAGGTAAAGTCCTTCCGGTACAGGGAACCCTAAAACCTTTTAACAGCACAGCCTTAACTTCTCCTAACCTCCCTTGGCAACTGTAATCAGGGAAGGTGGTGATCAGGTTGGAATAGTTTCTCCACCCCTCAGGTGCTACATATTTTAATACACCAATACTACTGATCTTCCATACAGCTTTTTTTTTTAAAAAAAAAAAACAACTTTTTTCACCTTATATCCCTTCTACTTTGCAACAGTTCTTACTGGTCATTATGTATCTATATTTACAAGTTATACTCTTAACTATAACTGTAGAGATAAATCTACATTTCTTTCTTCTACTTTTAAAGTTTTAATTTTGCAAAATTTAAGCTCACCAAGCTGAAAATTTGTTTTTTTATTTTATTTTTTTTCCTAGCAGTCTTATATCAGTAGAAGAGCTTGTTTAACACTAGAAATATGATTTCTACATGCAATAATTGTGTGGATCAGTCCCTTA
The DNA here is from genome assembly GCA_013399915.1 of Illadopsis cleaveri. Lineage (NCBI taxonomy): Eukaryota > Metazoa > Chordata > Aves > Passeriformes > Timaliidae > Illadopsis > Illadopsis cleaveri. The sequence goes on from VXBB01017307.1 coordinate 219,472, forward strand.
GTATAATTTATTTAACAAGTCATTATTCTATTCTGACTCTAAATGACAATCTATTCCTGTAAGTATTTTCCTAATGATTTCAGTTGAGGATTATTAGCTCTCTTTTCCCTAAAGCATTCAGTTGGAGTTCTCAAGGGCCATGGTATTGATATTCTATAGTTGTGAAAGGCAGAGACAAGCAATTATCCAAGTCCAAAAATTAAATGATACTCAGGTGGATTTGAAACCACAACCTGATTTGCCCATTATATTAGAAGTCTACATGCTGTAGTTTCCGTGCTTCAGAAAACAATGTTTTAGGTTTTTTGTTCAAATTAGATTATTTTTATTTTTATATTTTTTACTGCTTGCACCAAAACTATTCTTCACTTTCTCAGTATATCTCCCTATAGAGTACTATTCTACTTTAAAATCCTGTGCTACTTTCTCATCTAGTTCCAGTGCCCTCAGAGATTTAGAATGTGCTTGATTATTTAAACCATTGACAATTTTTCAGCACTGCTTAGGAATAGTTTTATTTTAAACTGGCAAAATGCCTATCAGTTGGCATCAGTGCTAAAAACAAAACCAAAATGCTTTCATTTCTCTTCATAAAATAATAATAATAAAAAAATAAATGTAGAATTCAGAAGTTAACAGCAATTAAGTTGAGCTTTGTTTAGATGAATGTTTCCTGATTGCAGCAAAGAGGTGATATCAACATTTGGAATTTTTTGAAGGGTAGGAAGTCACTTTGCTTTTTATTATGGAAAGTACACACATGTAGACAATTCATAAGACATTTAGTTTGGGGAGGATCCTTGGTGTTTCAAGGCTGCCTAAAATTTGAGATTTCTTTTTTTGAATAAAAAGTCTTATTTGTGTAAAAGGAGTGGATTTTAAGTATGTTTGTTTAACCTCACTGTTAAAAAAAAAAGCAGCTATGAGTGAGAAGATCATAAGTGAAAAGGGCAAGGATGGATGGCACCTGGGACTATCAGCCTTGATATCTACTCACACACCATACACTTATATCCCTCAAGCAATACCTTTGGACATTCAGTCGCCTGAAGTTGAAGGCAAAGCACTGAGGGTTATTTTGGCTGTCAGCTTTAAATAACAGCCGACTCCCTGCTCCCTTTCTGTTTAGCATGTTCTTCACAAACAAGGAGGATCACATTGTTACAAAATGTTAGGCTGTAGTGATGGGCATAATGACCTTTATAGTGTGTCACATCCTGCAGAAAGGTATCTGTGGTGATAGTTTAGATTGTATTGTCCTTTCTGACTGTGCCACTCTATGCAGGAGCCTTTTTTTTTTTTGCAATTGCTGAGATTCCTGGGAAATTGGGTTCCTGTTTACAAGCACCCTTTTGATTTTTTAATTCTAATTATCAGCAATATATTGGAGTTTATACTTCATGTGCTGCCCCGTAGGTTCCTGCAAATATCAAGTATTTTGCTGGCTGTGTAACTATTGGCATCTGTAATTCAAGATACACTTTGGACACTGGACTATTACATGTACCATTATTATATAAAAGCACAGGCTTTTCCCCATGCATCTACCACTAGTTTTATGTGATACAGTATGTTTTCTAGGAGCTCTAGTTTTCCAGGAAGGTTTTGGACAGAACATTATGTTAAATACAGAAATCTCAATTTATGAGGAAAATGTTTCAAAATATTCAAGTCCCTCTTGGAGTACAGAAAATTCTACATTTCATATTACATATGACAGTCTATGCTTGTCTTATATGTTAATACATATCTTTTATATTTCCACAGTTTTCCAGCATGAGGAATGCCTTTACCCAGCTTAAAAAACCCACTGAAATAAAAAACTTTCAACAGGGTAAAAAATCTGTTTAAATATTTCAGAGATTCAATAAGAACACAAATTAAAGGGAACTTAGGGTTTATGTCCTCTGATATTATAAGAGAATTCTGGCGTTAGATAGCTCTTAAAGTATCTTCACAGATCTTTTTCTACCATCTCCTTTTCCTTTTTGCTGTCAGGGGATAGTCCTAAACAATCTGACCTGTCATCATTCGTACTTGGAGCAGGGGGTGGAACAGAACTCAGAAGACCTCTCTGTCCCTACTGCCATGGCAGAAAAAAATCCTGGCAGTTTTTCTAGGACATTTGCTTGGTGTTTTAAAAATTACAAGCTACTCATCTATAATGCTCTCAGTATAAACAGTGAATTCTTAGAGGTGTAACATTAAAGCACTACTGAATGCATTTCCTTTTAACATTCCAGTGGTTTTCCAAAAAGGCTTAGAGAGCTGGTTAGGGATCACCAGCCAGCCCCATTCCCCCTGATAACACAACACCCTAAATGGAGGTTCTGTGCATTTGGCTGCCTTCTGCCCCGCTGATGGCAAGATGTAATTCCTCAAGTAATCCCTCAAGTCCCTACTATACTTTAGTGTATTGCATCGTAAGAAATAGGCACTGTTGAGTTGAATATGGGAGATATCCAGCTTTGCTGTAGTGCAATATATTTGATTGAACTTGCTCTTCTACTTCCCACATTTTCACCAGGCCAAACATGCTCCCTGCATTGCCTATCAATAACAATCTTACTTCAACAAGAAATTATTCCTCAGCTACAAAAAAAACCTCACCAATGATGTGCCCCTATGAAATGTTTCTTTTCCAAGTAGATGATATTTTTCTTTCTCCCCATCTTCTAATTTTCTCGCTCTGATGAGGCATTTGATTTTTTTACAACAAACTCATACTATCTTTAAGAAAAGAAAATAAGCATATTTCATAGGACTCACTCTTACTCTCTGTGAGATACCAACACTAACTGAAGCAATGGTGGCAGTATTTCTTCTGGCTTCTTCAGAGCTTGCTGTGATGCGTTTCATCTAAACCTATGCTCATATTCTAATTTATTCAATTTTTCTTTCACATTTCTGCTTCAAATGTCACTTTTTTTTTCCCTTTAACTATTAGATTACATACCACTAAATTGAGAAATAGCCTTAATCAGGACATTTCCCAAGGAATGGAATTAAACCTAATGATACTTATCAGCAAGAACTGCACCTTAATTGGGATGGTAATTTGCTTAACTGGGATGCCTGTAGGTTATTTACTGTAATCAGATAAGGACATCTGATCCTTATTTTCCCAAGAAGGTTATCAAAGGTGTTAGTTCTAGAAAGATGTTGTAATTATATCTATGTAATATTTCAAGAGTGATACCCTCATTTGAGTTGTTCAGCTGTTTGGGTCTGCATTGTGTCTTTATTTACCACATAAGCTATAGCACAGATATCCTCCTTTCAGGCACAGGGGCCAAGGAAGCGACACCCTAAGTGTTCCCTACCCCTTAGGGTAGAACATAGCAGCTCATGTTATGAATGAACTAGGGAACTCACTTATTCATCACAGCAAGATCACATAACCAGGATTGGACTCATGAAATAGTTAAATAATGGCTAATAACAGCTACAGAGTGGCTAATGTCAGCAAAAAATTGTTCTTGTAAGGTCCTTGAGGATGTACACATACAACAAGAACTTGTGCCACAGTGATTTTATAACTGCAAAAGCTCTCCGTGAACTATTCAGGAGGCTACACCCTCTGGGATGGCTATATTAAAAGAGTGTTCAGGAAAGTGTTTCAATATGCTACTTTATTTCACTGTGTTTTAGCTCACATGGTCAAATATAACAAAAGATGAACTGCTGATAACACAATGGACTTTTCAGCTCCTTAATGAGACAATAGTTTTGAGATGGGTAGGGAAACAGATTCTTCAGACTCAAAATAGCATTTTTCTAATTATACTCCATCACAGCATTATGCAGATGAAAGTATTCAGACTCTCAGTACTAGACATAATGGAACCAATCATGCAAAACATCACTTTCAAGACAGAGGTTGTTACAATTAGGACTAAAACTGACAAAATCCACCCCCTGATTATTTTTTTTTCTTTTTCATTATTAACAATTTTCCTTCAAGTTGGGTGCAGCAGAGCTTTAAATGTTATAGTTAATGGACAATCCATTTTTGACTGTTCTCTTCCTGAAATTCACTGTTACTCTTTACACTCAGTTGAGTCTCATGCTTTGCTTCAAGGTCAGGAGTTTAGTCCATGTAAGCCATCAAAGATCTTAGAAAGCAATTACTCTTTCCTTTGCTTTTCATTCTCCAGTGGACATTTCTGCTTTCTGCTTCATTGTACCAGACTGTGCTGAGCCCAATAACCATTTGCAGACCTTGTCTGAAATTTTTCTAAAAATGAAAATATTAAAACCTGAATATTTCCATAAAGCTACCTTTCTTGCTCTTTATTTTTTTGCAGCTACTGATGTAAAAAGGAACCTTTTCAAATTCATTAATTCACAACAATCTGCATGATCACTACAATTTCTTGGATAAGGGAAAGATAATATTAATTTATAAGAGTGGTCTGACAGCTATTTTACAGCTTCTCAGATAGTTTTCACTCAGTGATCCCATTCCAGAAATAACTCACAGAGTTCATATGTTCATTGCAGGACCTTATTAACAGACAAGAAACAGGCAAGAGAATGCATAAACATGCAGTGAACTTCAAAGGAGTATTTATATACCCAATCATACAGACATTCTTTCTAGTCCTACTGCTGCTGACATCATTTGAGGTAATATTCTCCATCTGATTCATTTTTTCCAAATAAAACAAAGTATTTCTGTTTAACAGTTCCATTTTGTCAATATATTTTGACTTTGATTTCTAGGACAGTTGAATAAAGAACAACTTCAAGCTATTTTGGCATGCTTTGAGAGATTGATCAAGCTTTTGGAATGGCTCTGTATAGCAGGGGTCATACTGAGCCCTTTTAGCAGCCTCCAGAGACACTCTAGTATGTGCAGCAATACTGTACAGCTTCTACAGAATATTCCTAGACATCAATCTTCTGACAGATATTTGTAAAATCCCAAAGCTTTTCAAGGCAGCGTGCAGTCTGTTCCCTGACCCAGATCCATTAGTGTGTGTTAGACTGGTGATGATGACAAAGGCTGTAAAGCTCTGGCAGCTCTTTTCCAGGAGTTTAAGGTTGCTGACACTATCGGAGCTGACTTGAATTCCATGTTCCTATGTCAGAGCTCTGCTCTTGCTCCTTACAAAGTCTCCATGATCCTACTGTCAGATATACATTTCCAGTCAAAAACATGAGTAGTCTGTAAAATTTAGAGTGGAAATATGGATATACAGTGAATGGTATAGCAGTGGAAACACCAGTGAGTTCTTTTGAACCTAACTAAGCTTGTCTCACCTTTGAATTCACTATGGGAGCCATCAGAACCACATGAACAGAGGTTGGATACTTCCTGCTCTGTACTATAATCAGGCATCCTTCTTAACTTGTAGCAACATGCTATTCACAGTGACGCTATTTAGGTTTTTTTCAGTATCCCCTCACTGTGTAATATAGATGAAGTGACAAATATTATTTCCTGATCCAAGATCTCTTAATCTCTTTATTTCCAGAAGCATGAGATTATGATGATGAATGAATTTGTCTTTGCTTGCATTTTTTTCTACACAATATTGAACCTGCATTATCTGACATTCATGATTTAGCGGCATTTTACATTTAAGAAAGTATATCAAGACCTCACTGTTCTTTTCTCAAAAAATGTGAATTAAAATAGTTTTGTGGCTTTTCTTTTTGTGAAAGAAAAAACAAAATCTTTTCCTATTATGAGTTTACACAACTCATAGCTACTTAAATAAGAGGTATTTCTACAGAATACTTTAAAAGTATACTTTGAAATACTTTAAAAGATTTTTCCAGCTATAAAGATTTTATTTACAGCTGGCTTTGCACTTAAGTGATTTTGAATTTACACATAAATAAAATCAGTCTCCAAGACTAAATTCTTCAGGCTATTAAATCCTTGAACATTTAAAATATTAGGATGCATAATTTTCCCATGACCTTGAAGCAGAACTAAATTACTAGCTAGTGAAACAATAAAGACATCATATTTAATTCTCCAAGTAGAAATATCTTTCATTTTCAGTACAGAAGTTCAGGATTTATCATTACATCTGACCTTGCCCTTGAAAAATAGTGTAAAAATGTGATACTTCAGGACATTTAAAAAAATCCTAATTTTGTGCCAAATTTGCAAATAAATTTGGCTTAAAAAGTCTGTTCTTTCATCCAACCAAACATTTCATTTGGAAATAAAGATTAAATTAATTAAAAAAACAAAAAACAAACAAACAAAAAAACCCAACCAAAAAAACCCAAAAAACCCCACTACTCACAAAAGTCCAAAAGCCAAAATCAAATGGTTTAGAGCGAATGTCTTTTTGACCCAGCAACTTAACCCTAAGCTGTTCAAATGACAAACTATTTTGTATTTTTAAAAACTCTTAGATGTGACTTAACAAGAAACTATGCATTCATCTTTCTTTGATTGGTTTGGTTTGGTTTGGTTTTGTTTATATATAACATATCATTTAGTTAGAAGACAGGATAGTATTTTTATTAAAGGAATGATGTCCAAAAGTCCCAAATTTCTCTTATCATTTAGCTCTATCAGAGATATTTTATTTTTTGCTTTTTAGTTTTGAACTAGCCAAAATAAAAAGGAAGACAAAAAATGTAGTGGTCTCACAGAGATTTTTGTCTAGCATAAAATATGTGTAACAGTTTGGAGTTTTTAGTTTTTTCAAATTTAAAAATTGAATTAAAAAATCCCAGGAATACTGAGTGCACGTAATTATACTCATGCAGTCCTATAGGGAAAATCTATAGGGAAAATCACAGGTAAGTAAAGTTTTGCTATGGTAATTGCAGTGTCTCACACTTTCAGCATACTTTTTTCTAGGTGCTTACTGACAGTCATGCACATAGGGATAGCTCAGAGTGTCTTAAACACTTTCCAGTGACTCAAACCAATTTGTTTGCTTCCTAAACTAAACAAACCCTCAATTTCAGTTTTCCTTAACTCGCCACAATGTGATTTGCAACAGTTTAGGAGCTGTCACGCTAACCTCTGAGCTGTGCTAGCGGTCAATACATTGAAATAATCTAGAGGAGTTCTGAAAGCTGTAAAGCTGCTGCAAGGAACAACTTTTCCCAGCTAAATTATTCCCAGAACAAATCAGCCTTTACACAGTAATTCAGTGCATACGGAGAAGACAAGCCTAACTTGAATCATTAGCAATGATCTAAACACAAGCTGAGACACAATTACTAATTTATTACTCATTAATATTTAATAATGTCTTAATTATCATTGAGGTAAATTATTGTTCATTGAATCTTACGCAGGCTTATAAAGTTCAGGCATTCTTCTTCTCTTTAAGTTCTTATAGTAGTATCCTTTGGACAATGCATACTCCTTTGCTTAAACCTAAGGTTATTCTGAAGACATATCCTAATCCGGTTCAAAAGTAACTATTATAAAATGCATTATTGAGTCATGAAAATATACTTATTTTCTCTAAGCTCCACACTGTAAGCTGGTGTTCATTAACTTGCTTGTGCACCTGTGCGTATTATTAAGATGTGGTGATGTTACGCTGGGCTGAGCAGCTCAGAGCAACAGAAACCTTCCCTAGGGAAACTGAGTCAGCATTAAAGGAGCAAAACCATAATCATACATTTTCCTTATGCAGAATTCCTAACAAAACAAAATGAGATATTAATGTTATTAAAATCACAGTGTAGTAGCTCACCTAAATGTTTCACCTAAAAAATCACTTCCCATAACTAAACACATCATCTTAGTAATGGTCTCATTTTTGTAACTCCATTTGCATCGATTTGCAATTCCTGACCTGTTGGCCTATGATGATCATACTCCAAAGTAGCACCTTGACAATCCAAGCTGTCATCAAGGTCAAACAATGCTTTTCCTTTGCCCTTCTAAAGCAGCATTTGGAAAGCTGTCAATTATGTTTTATTAGTTACTTCAAACCTAGTCTGACACATCCATTTCTATCTGATTAAATTAACCTCCTTAAATCCTGGTATGCATAATCAGTATGTTAAGATTTTTGCACTGTACAACTGCATTTTAATATCTGTGTGATCAAGACGACATGGTAAACAAAACGTGTTCTTTCGATGTACAAATGAATGAATTTCATGATTTAGCTCCCTTTATAAGACTGAAATATTCAAACACTAGAATCACTACTAGACAGAATTTTAACTTGAAGTGGTTTCTCAGTAGTAATTCTCTTTTCAGCTGCCACTCTTGAAATAATGTAGTAGGGCAAACTCTTTTTGCTTTACTACTAAAGATAAATAACTATAGACCAAAAAAAACCCCAAATATGTGATGCTTATCCTTCCTAGCCTTTAAATAAATTTGTTTTGGTAACAACAAAAAATGAATAAATTAAATCCCTATTCCCTTAAATCTTGGAAAACATATCACTTCTTTTGTTTAGTGCTTTCTTTTGAGAAGCACTTTTATGCTGATTATGTAAGCAAATGAATGTTAGGATATGAAACTTTTAGGACATAAAATGAAAATAATGTATTATCAAAAATATGTGATTAGAATCATAACAAGATAAAATACAGCAAGCACATGAAAGCTTCCTTTGGATTTATTTCTGGAAATTTGCCATAGGCAGAGCATAAAAAGGAGAAGGACTGATATTATAGCTCTTTTTTTGATTTTTTAAGGTGAGCTTTTTTGCTTCTGGTAGGTCAGGAGTCTCTTGCAGAAACAAAAATCTTTTTTTAAATGTTCAACTTGTTTGTGGCCTAAAATTCAGCTAATTATTAATTAATTCAAGTAAAATGATCCTTTTCCAAATTAAACTTTATGTAATCAACATATTTTACTCTGCTAATAGAGAAAACTTTAAAATGTGCTCCTGTTACACCTCAGTATTTGATGGGCACAACAGGTATTTTAAGAAAACACTTTTTGTACTAAAACTGGCTTTGAGATATACAGTATATGCCTGGAAACCTGGGCCAAAATGATACATGCCTGAGAGACTATGATCATAGTATTGCTCAGGCCAGTTTATTCTGGCTTTTAATTTCTCTGAGAGACAAAAATGTTGACTAATTAAAACAATTTTAAATTACTTTGCACTCATGACATAAACCTCCTCTCCTACACAGATACAAATCTCTCATAGGCATATAGAGGATCATTAACCTTCTGAAAAAAAATATTTTCCAATAACCGAAGAACAAATTTAAAAAATTCGAAAGTCTGCCCAATTTTCTGACTGAAACTAGAAAACAGCTTTGAGTTCAGGATAATCAGATCTCTTTCAATGCCTATAAGGCAAGAAAGAGCTCTGACAAGAAAAGCTCTAAATAACAAAGTCGATGGAGGATAGATCCTCCAAAATGGGAGCAAATCAATTACAAAGTAATCCATTCCTAGAATAAAACATTACTGTGTTATTATTTCAGTTTTATAAAAAACAGTCACTAGCTTATTTTTTTTTATTATTTCTAACAAGGACCAGGCTACAGCTTTTTTTTTTTTCCTTTTCTTTTTTTCCTTTTCTTTTTTTTTTTTTTTTTTTTTTTTTTTTTTTTTTTTTTTTTTTTTTTTTTTTTTTTTTTTTTTTTTGGGGGTTTTTTTNGAGAAGGACTGATATTATAGCTCTTTTTTTGATTTCTTAAGGTGAGCTTTTTTGCTTCTGGTAGGTCAGGAGTCTCTTGCAGAAACAAAAATCTTTTTTTAAATGTTCAACTTGTTTGTGGCCTAAAATTCAGCTAATTATTAATTAATTCAAGTAAAATGATCCTTTTCCAAATTAAACTTTATGTAATCAACATATTTTACTCTGCTAATAGAGAAAACTTTAAAATGTGCTCCTGTTACACCTCAGTATTTGATGGGCACAACAGGTATTTTAAGAAAACACTTTTTGTACTAAAACTGGCTTTGAGATATACAGTATATGCCTGGAAACCTGGGCCAAAATGATACATGCCTGAGAGACTATGATCATAGTATTGCTCAGGCCAGTTTATTCTGGCTTTTAATTTCTCTGAGAGACAAAAATGTTGACTAATTAAAACAATTTTAAATTACTTTGCACTCATGACATTAACCTCCTCTCCTACACAGATACAAATCTCTCATAGGCATATAGAGGATCATTAACCTTCTGAAAAAAAATATTTTCCAATAACCGAAGAACAAATTTAAAAAATTCGAAAGTCTGCCCAATTTTCTGACTGAAACTAGAAAACAGCTTTGAGTTCAGGATAATCAGATCTCTTTCAATGCCTATAAGGCAAGAAAGAGCTCTGACAAGAAAAGCTCTAAATAACAAAGTCGATGGAGGATAGATCCTCCAAAATGGGAGCAAATCAATTACAAAGTAATCCATTCCTAGAATAAAACATTACTGTGTTATTATTTCAGTTTTATAAAAAACAGTCACTAGCTTATTTTTTTTTATTATTTCTAACAAGGACCAGGCTACAGCTTTTTTTTTTTCCTTTTCTTTTTTTCCTTTTCTTTTTTTTTTTTCCTTATAATCCAGAGAGGATAATGTGTATA
>VXBB01017309.1:3717-17304 GCA_013399915.1 Illadopsis cleaveri
AAAAAAAAAAAAGAAAAAAAAAAAAGAAAAAAAATTAATTCTTGTGATCTCCAGTGTCAGGGGAGAAATCATTTCCTTTCATCACAGAAAATTAAGATATAGTTGTCTTTAATCCACGAGTTATGAAAAGTTTTGATCAAAGAAAGAACAGTCAATAAAAATCAAATTAAATTCTATTTTCTGTTGACTCACATTGCCTTCTCAAATATTTTGAAATCTATTATATGCCAATATTGCAGCTATTCATTACACTGCCCACTTCTATCACATCATTTTTAATCTTCCACATTTGATTAAACACATGATCAAAATTAAACACAGTTTTCACAGTTTCAGTATGTGACATTTCAGATACCTATTTGCTTTCCAAATCTTTCACTGTTATCTTTCGCCAAACAAGTTTCCTGCAGTCATGGGTTCGGTAAAAAAAAATCTAACATTTGAGCCATTGCAAGAGCAAAACCATGTTAGTTCAAAGCATAACTGACATTTAGACTGGTCAACTTTTAAAGCAGCTATGGCTTTACTGAATAAAAATCACATTACTAGAATGTACTAATAAAGGAAAATTAATGCATTTTCCATTGAGCTCCTGTTGTCATTACCAGCACAAGCTTATACATCCATGTTCTTAAAATTTGAAAATGGGGATTTGTGAATTGCAATTGTTACCATGACATCAATATTCCAGATTGCATCACTCTGAAGTACTGCAGTAACTGCAGTGATAACATTAAAACAGTCACTAAAGCTTTCATACACAATAGTACCATGCATGTGCAGCATCCAGGTAGCAACTAAAATGTAACAACCATTCAGATGCCTCAAACCTTAGCAATCATTAGTAGAATCCAACTCTAAGAAGCAACAAACACGCTGTCTTAATAATGTTCCATGCTTCAAAGCTACACAAGTCTTAATCTCCAAAGTAGTGAGAGTATCACTGAATGACAGATAATATTCCAATAGGCAATAAGAGAACAAGCAAGAATGCATCTTCATATGGGAAAGTGCAACATACCTGCTTGTCTTGGATGTCTGATACCTAGAAACACTAAAATAGGGAGATTGAAGGGAGAAAACTACCCTACAGTGACTACAGCCACATGAAAGTAACACTACTATACAAACCAGACAGTTATCCATATATATCCATACTTCCCCTTCCTCACTTTTGCAAGTACAATACTAACAAGATGATAGAAGGAAGACTTTGAAGAGTGAAACTTCTAAAAGACATGCTAATCTTTTAATTTAACTTAAAAACTCTCCTGAGGACGTTAGGAATCTATTACTGTTGGAAATGGAAAAAAATCTGTTCATCATCTGAACGCAAAGTGGCTGTGACATATTGTGAAGCCCTGGCAGAATGAAACCTCCACCTTACCCTATCCATCACTCCTGAACCAGCACTACTTACAGCTGCCAGGAAGCACAGTCACCTCTGCATGTGCCCAAGCCCCCCTCCCCGTGCTGCCCACCCAGCAGCCCACATAGTATTATCAGGCATCGTGTTTCAGAACAGCTGTAGAGTATTCCTGGCCTAACCCTGCTCAGTTAAGGACAAGCCTACCTCTTCTGACAGGAAAGCCATGGATCAGCCAGCATTACATCAATGAAAGGAAGCTTGTGTTGCGTTGTGGTCTCTGCTGCACTTGGGCACAGCTGTGCCTGTGGAAAAGCCTTCTCCAGTGGGCTGTGACAAAGGGAAGAGAGGCTTAGAAAAGTCTCTGCCAATCATGAAGCCAAAAGACTTCACTGTAGTTTTGGAGCTACTTCAGACACTAAAAGTGATTTACATGAACTGAAAAGTAAGTAGCCAAAATGTCCAGTCTCCAGGGCTCATGTTTGCACACTTTCTCCCCCAACCGTGGAAATCCCAGCTCTGGACACAATCCAGTATTTTCTTTTAGTTCTCCTGAGATACCTGGGAGAGGGATCTGGCACCCCTCACAAACACTGCTACTCTGCTGAAGTTTCCCTTGTACCTTTGGTCTGTCAGTTTTGGGGACAGAACTGTCAATATAAAGATTCTTTGTCCCTTGCAATACCATAGATCGTGACCAGGATCAGTTCTGGAGGAGGATTCTGTGAGTATGGTTTTTACTAACTTCTGAATCTTAAATTGTAGAAAAGAATTTGTCTGTACTGAATGAAAGAACTGTCAGCATAAGAAAAAATTCTAAAAATATAGTCAGTGCTAAAAAATAAGTATTCTAATTTGATTTTTTAATGCCCTAAAAATCACATTGTATCAAAAGACACACTATTGTGTTTAACATACAGTACAACTTTACTTACTGTTCTGAAGAGTAGAACAGATGTGTTTGTATTATCTTGGTTTATTTGGTTTGAATTCAACATTTTTTTCTGATTTCTCTTAGCCTCCATTTGCACAAAATACTACTTCTGATAAGAAGCCAGGGATTTTTTTACTGATAAATGAACTTCAGAAACAATTCCTTACCTTTCCCACACCACCCAAATGTCTTGCAATTACTTAGCTCTTCCTGATGTTCTAGAACATTGTTTTTTAATTTTACCTAAAGTTTAATGAGACTATGGAGTGTTGGGAGTGATACTATGTTACAGAAAGCAAGCTAGTAAATAAACTTTAGTGAGATTTTCTGTAGCTGAGAAAGGACTCTAGAAAATTGCTTGGGCTATGTAAAAGGTTTTGTGTAACACATTACTTGGACTATTTTTATTCATCTTCAAGAGACGAGTAATTGCCCAAGCAGAAGCCATAGAATTATGCAAGTTCACACACCAGTAAAAATATTACATTTGTCAAAGTAAGTTTGACTACCACTATTCTTAGAGCATGAGAGAAAAATGAACACAGTTTTGTGCTCCTACTCCTAGAAATGCTGGCCTAGTACTACAGTAGAAAATATGATCTGGGTTTATTTCTCTGCAACACAGAGAAGATTTATGTAAAAAGGCTAAAGGATAACAGAAACAGTCACTACAATTTCCTTTGAGAAGATAAAGCCAAACACAAGTTAACTTTTTAATATATTTCATTGGTCAAAAGGCATTTGTGAGGTGACTGAAAATGAAAATAATTATCCAGGCAATTCACAGAAGAATTAGGGTGCATTTCATAATAAAGATCTCGTATTTCAGGAAGTGTTGATGGGCTGTGTATGTCCAGGGATATTGTGAAAAGCTGGGAATTTCAACTGCTTTTAAATTCAACAGAAATGGGAATAAGCCATATATTTCAACCTTACTGAATAAACTGCTTCATTTCAAAAACATTAATCTGTGCTGTATTTGTCCTGTGTATGACAAAGGCAGCTTGTCACAAAACAGGACTATTTTTCAATTTATACACATATTATAACCACATATATATGGTATATTATGAACGCTGACACAGACATATATAAACACATCAAGTATTCAGCTAATTTCATGCAATTACATACAAAATAACAGTCTGTAGAACCACAAAATGCCTAACTATGACAGTCAACAAAGGCAAAATTTAGCTGGTGCTAGTGATGCGGAACATATTGTCTCCCAGAAATTAGACACTAATGCAAAATAAAATAAACCCCTTTTCTTAAAGATGCAAATTCTATTCAGAGTATGGTACATGTATTTCTGAATGTGGCAGCATACTAGACCATTTGAGATCACCTAAATTGCTTTTAGAAAGTAAAAGCTTCTGAGAAGTTTTTAAATTATTACAGCACCAAATAGATCTAAGAAACTCCATATATAAGGCACCCAAGGTCTGATTCCCAGATCTCATTTTTAAGGACCCAGGCAGCTAATAAGCCAGAACCATAAGGCCAAGGAAAGAACCTGCAGATTTGGTGAGAACAAGGTAATAAGGGGAACAGTGAAGTGGCTGGAGCAGCAGCTGCTCCAGGGGGAACTTCTAGGTTTTCTTGTACCTGCACCCCTTGCAAAGGTTTTCCCATGCATACACTGAGGCAGACACCATCGAAAACTTAACTAAACAACAGAAAATAAATTTTAAAAAAATCTCATTGTGCATTTCAATTTTTTACAGCAAGGGAGGGAGCAAGGTGGAAAGAATTAGGTCCTGGGAATCGATGAGAGTAATGTGGACAGTCCTGCTCTAGAGAAGAATTAACAAAACTAAAAAGCTTTTTATTCCTTTCTCTCTATGCATCTTATCACACAGAAAATAATAAAAGTGTATGCAGTGATAGCAGTCATGGGAAATGCTTGTAAAACACAGCAGTTTGAGACATTTAAAAAATAAGCTTGACAAAGCATTGCCAAGACCTTATGCAGTAAAATTTTATGCAGGATCATCACAAAGGGCTTAATAAGCCTGATTTCCATAGTTGGGGCCAGAGCTCCGTATTGACTACTATATGACTACTTTTATAGTAACAGCATAAATTACTGCAATTCCATGCTTAGAGCTGTATGCTGAATTCACAAAGAGGCATTTATTAATTCATTAATACTTGTGATTATAAATGACCTATTTACTCATAAAAGTTTACGTAAAGAAAATCCAATGAGTTCACCACCAGAAATACTAAGTACATCAGTTCATAAATTTTCCTTTAAACATCCATCCTACAAACCCAGAAGAAAATTCCTGTACTGGTCAAAATCAACAATAATGTCCACCATGAGACAGACAATCATACTAATCTTTTACTTAATCTTCATGTTTCTATTGACACTTTCCAGCTAAAATGACAGCCTGCCACACCAATTTTTTAGAAAACAGCTAAAGTTTACACTAAGACAGACCTCTGCACAAAACTGCTTAGTGTGGTGTGGCAGATCTTCCTGGAAGAAACCTGCTTTACGGGGCATCGTTCCGCATAATTCCTTTTCTTTCTCATATTACCCCCTGGAAACATTCAACAATGCCCGGAATTTTTGCGCAACAGATACAGAAAAAGATAATTAAAACTTCAACAATTGTTATGTGACAAAAAGCACCACGCTGCTTCTATTTTCAGTACGATTTAAAAATTAGAATCAGAGGAACACCCCCAACCCCTTTTTGTTTTGAGATGAATAGGCTCATAATCACAATTGTTTTGCAAATAAACTCTAACCTTACATGTGACAAAGAGTATGAAACTCCCTGAATACTTCAGTTTGACTGCACCAAGCCAAAATGCATGTTTCCCCTTTTTCTCCTTTCCGTTCCTGTTCCT
Organism: Illadopsis cleaveri; assembly: GCA_013399915.1. Classification (NCBI taxonomy): domain Eukaryota; kingdom Metazoa; phylum Chordata; class Aves; order Passeriformes; family Timaliidae; genus Illadopsis; species Illadopsis cleaveri. Next base: position 8,883 of record VXBB01017309.1, read on the forward strand.
CCTCTGCCACTGAAAAGAAGACTTTAGAAATTCATTTAGGGAGGGTTCCAGCACAGGGTAATCAAATATACAAATCAAGAGAGCTAACAAGATACAAAGTTCAACTCCAATAAGAATTCAGTCACTGATAGCAGGAGGCCAGCGAATATATCCAAAATATGCTGTATTTGCACCAGTGTTGTCAATTCTGGTCTTTAATCCCAAAGATGACACAATGGAACTAGAAAAGGTAGCCAGAAGGGCAACTGAAAGAGCAATGAAATGGCTTCTGTACAGAGAAGAAAAATAAAATATGCTAGATAGACTAGGTTTCTTGAGTTTGGAAAAGTGACAGCTGAAGGAAGATTTAATCAAATCACAAACTACTACTCACCAACACCTTAGTATGAGTGACTAATCTTCTTCCTATTCACCACTACCAAGGAAAAGATTAGTTACTTGCTCTCATAATGCAGAATGTAAAAATTAAATGAAACTATCAAGATGTCATTTCAAGACACAGCATCACTAAAATTCTTGTCTTAAGCTAAAATCAGCCATTTTTTTACATTTCCTACACTCTTTCAATTCAGAAAATCCCTTAAGAAAGTTGAACTATAACTTGAATGTTTTCAATGCATTATATGTTCTCCTCCAGTAAGTTTCTCTTTTTTTCTTGTAGGGAAGTGGAGTTGGGGAAATACACAGAGTGCTAGGGTTTAAGGTAAATGTTAGGTTTCCAGTCATGCACCATCCCCTGACTTCATCCAAAAAGGCAGAACCATGAGTTACTGAAAAAAACCCTACTTATTTGGGGAAATTAAGGACATGTAAGTCCAAGCTTGTTCTGAAGAGTCAGAGAGTTGTCCTGTTCTCCTGTGTGAATAAATGCTAAAAACATGAAACAGGAAGAACTAACGAAAAGATAAAACTGAACACAGCTGCAGATAATTGCACTGTCAAGAGGTGAGACAATATCTGGACACTTACTGATTTAACTGGTGTATCCAGCAGCCCCTATCAACCACCCTCCTTGAGCACATTGCAGCCTAGAAACAGATGTCCATCAGGATAAATGAAGTAGCATGCTTGACTTCACATTTCAGACGTTAAAATTGATACAATCAGCTCATTGTGATGAAGCTATGCGTCAGTTCAGTTCATCTGCAATACTAGCACACTGAGGAAAACATTGTTTAAAAGAAAGAAAAGGCATTCACATCTAAGAAGAATACTACTTATAGAATATTTGCTTTATTTATTGTAACATTCACTCATGTAAATTCAGTCACATCTTAAGGAAATACAATAATTATTCCAGGTTAACACACAGAAATTAACATATGCTTTTATTTTTCATGCATTTTCAATTGGCTACCTTCAGAATACGTGACTTCCTAGCAGAGAACATATTAATTTTCTTGCTTTTCTTTTTTTCTTTAATGGAAAGGAGGAAATAGAAATAAAAAAACAATAATAGAAAAATCAACTAACAAACTTGGTGAGTCATAAGTTGATGACATGAAGAGATAAAGTCAGTGTAAGCATCAAGTACATTTCATTTTCTGTCTCACGCCTCTTTTACATGTTTGCTGAGTTGGCAATAATTTCCTGGACTACATCTTACAGCTGGTGAGCTTCAAGCTACCCTTTCCACAGAAAAAGTTACATAAAAACAATTTCTGTACTTCTTCCATTTCCACTTTTTGCAGCAGAGGAGAAGAATTTTGTTACTCCTGAAGCTTTATTCATTTAAATAAATAAAGTTTCAGGTGTAACACAATTCTTCTAGCAAGGAGAAAAAGAAGAAAGTGATCCTAATTTCCATTTCCTTTTACCCTGGATTCTCGTCTAGTAAAACTAAAAATTCTTTTTCCTATTATGTACTATGCCTTTCCTTGCCGGACTTGTTCAGAACTCTTAAATGCTTTGAACACAGGTTTTAAGAAAAAAGATCTCTATTTCGAATGCTGTAATTGAGTAACACTATTTTATGAGAAATGTCTCCATGAAAGGAAGACCAGGGTGCCTCGGCCCTAATGTACAGGAATTATCCCTACAGATTATTAAATTTAAAGGCAATCATTCAGATTCTAATTATGAAGTCCCTCTGACTCTCATTTTGAAGAAACTTTAAAATATTGCATTTTGATGCTTCTTGAACATGTACTTTCCTTCACATTCGGGAAACCAATAATGAGTTTATATACCCTAACAATGCGTGAAAGCAAATACCACAATAGCTTGATGGAAAGAAAACCAGCACTGAATACACTTGGAGGCTGACATGCTGGCCATCATGGTCTGTTGTTGGAAAAATGTGACATTTTCAATAATATGAGGAGAACTAAAATATTCAAACAAATGGAACAGACAAGTTCAAACAGTACAAGCTTTGCTTAGATGGACTGACTGAATTAATGAGCATCTGACTTCTAGTCACATCATGTTGATTTTAAGATAACAAATGTGATGACTGCATGGCTCAAACCCACCAAGAAAGAGCTGGTCTTTTCCTATTGTCCTACTTTGCCTGAAGCATTACTTTTCTTATGTAATTGTGTAAGGCAAGATTTCTTAATTTTTTTGTTCAGTATTTTTAAAGGAATGTATTGAACTCAGGTTTCCAAAATAATACTGACTGGAAATAGGCTAAAGAGTCTCTCAGGAGTGCAGAATCTTCTCAGAAGCTGACTGTGCATTCAGAAATGTGGATATAAAGGACTATCAGACATAGGAGGAGTACAAAAATGGGTAGTTGGAACTTTGGGTATATTAACCACTACAACTGAGCTACAAAAGCCAAGATTTCTTAGCTTACATTAGAATCAACAATCTTTATATGCCATTGTAAAATTACCCAATTAATTTCTCATGCATGGAGGTAAAATGCCCCATGAATCTTTTTACTGGAAAGGCATTTCTAATTTAAAAATGTTAGTGGCCACGTATTTCTATAAATGGAAGCTCATAGCAATTATCATCCTTGATATGATTTATTATTTGGCCTTATGTATTTGTTGACGTCCACAGAAAGGTCAGCTATTCCAGTTTCTGCAATTAAAGGCATGAATTTCTCATCAAATAACATTAAAGAACTTTAATTTTTCCTCATAGCCGCAGGCTACACTAGCAAATGGATTTAGAGCGAGTAGAACCTAGTTTCAGTCAGATGCCACAGAAGAGGCTTTAATGTATATTCAGTTTGTTCACTATTTGCTGATGTTTAATTCTACATGAATGGGGAAGCTTATTTTCAAGCCATAGAAGACCTCCCCTCAGCTCATAGCCACAGGACTTCTGTACCATGGTGGAATAAGTGACATTTCCTCTCATCCAGCTGCCTGTTACTTACTCTCCTGAGAAAGGAGTCTGAATTCAGAAACCTTCTTGGACTACACAGTAGCCAACATTGTGACTAACAGTGCATAGAAAAGGATTAAATTTAGTAGGTGACATCCATGAAATTTCAGTTCAAGTCAGAAAATTAAGAATCATTGCATCTAAAAGACTTCACGTACTGACAAATGGAGAAAAGTCCTGAAATCAAAAGAATTGTCAAATTTTTTGAAGATGCATTCACAATGATTGTTTATGAAAAAAACCAAAAAGCTCAACATGCAGTCAAAAAACAAGTGTAAGAGGATGTGAGATTACTGGAAATTTCCTATAGAGGGTCTTAAACATATCTTTAACATTTCTTCAGGCTCTCAAAAAAATACCAGCATCAGTCCCAGGCTCCTAGGAGGCAATGACAGCAGGGAAGTTTCAGCATGTGTGTGCTGGTGGACCACTCATACCACAGAGGAACTGAGTGATCTGGGCACTATCAGAGGTGAGAAGAAAGAGATGGACTGTGCCTCCTCTGATGCCTTTTGGATTCACAGGCCTCAGTCTCTGGAGGTATCACAGGCAGAGCAGGCAAAGTCCACAAAATTATGTAAAGTCCCATGCAGGAAGGGGCTGGAAGCACATGTCTTCTGGCATCAGGTGGCTAAGTGACCAGAATGAAACTTCGCAGAGAAGGACTTGCTGGACACCACGCTAACCATGACCAAGCAGTGTGCCCTTACAGCAAAGACAGTCAGTAGCCTCCTGGGAGCTGATAATTCCCCTCCACTCAGCACTGATGAGCTATAGCTAGAGCCCAAGGCACAGTGCTGGGCTCCCACTAGGAGACAGTGGGTGTTGCTGTGAGGTTTTTTTTTTTGGTTTGCTTATCCATTTGTAACGAATTGTAAAGAATTCACATCAACATGGCAGGAGATGCTGCCTTGTTTAATAGTAACTTGGCAAATGCTGAGATTCTATGCGTTTGAGCGATAAAAAAAGATTGTTATAAAAAAATCTGTTAAATGTTTTATTGTTCTGAATCTAGTTTTAACACTATTATTAACAATGACTGATTGAGAAGCAAGGCTGGAAAGATAAGGGGTGCCCATATAAGTGTCTATTTTAGGTATTGTGCTGTAATCCTGCTAGAAGCAAGATGTCCCATGGCATTACATGTACATGCTTCCTTCACAGACATTGCAGAAGGGTAGAAGTGACCTAGATCCAGTGCCACTGCACACATGATCTTAACCAGCTCTGATACTCACAAGAGGAGAGGTCAGTCAGGCTGGCAGGGGACAAGCCTAGGTTTCATTTATATGATAGTGAGAAGAGACAGAGTGACCAACAGAAAGGCTGGAGAGGTTATGGCATGGATGACTGAGTCCTTGCTACAGAAACAAGTACAGTATTACGGCAGTACCTTCCTCTCTAAATAACTGAGAGGAAAACACTGCCAACATTTTACACAAACAGATAATATCTGAAGGATTTTTAATTTCATAACAAAAATAGATGACTCTCACCTAACTGTATGTAAACATCACTTTTCTAGATATTCACTGATGTCTGCCATTGGCACAAAGCCTTACCTAGCACAGCAGTTACATACCAACGTAGAAAGTATCAAATTTGGATAAAATTTGGCTTTGGATAAATTTGGATAAAACTGGTTACTAATTTGGACGACGCACTCATTGACAGATCACCATAACAAAAGCCCTCTACTTATCACACCCTCTAGTTTCAAAAGGTGTTTGAAGTTAAACTGAAAGGCATATTTGAAATGTTGAAGAAGTCAGTATCCAAAGGCAGTCAAAAACCTAGTCATTCTTCAGCCTACCAAAAGGGTAACTTATTCTGATATACTGGAAGCAGCTTTTTGTTTTTGCAGGCTTATATTGCCTAGAAAGCTTTTCATCTTGAACTATACATTTCCTGGACCTAACCTTATTTCTAAAACATAGTTCCACTTAAGACCACTGTACAGAACCCAAAAGACAATCAAGACATAGTGGGGTCCAGAAATGCCAGAAGGTATCTATATTCTCTCATGGATACAAATCTAACTCTGACATTTCTTTCCAGCTGAAGAATCAAATGAAAAAAACCAACAACCATTTCTGACATTAGTACTGTTTCATTTAGCTGAATGGCAAGACACTGTACACACAAACTGGAGATGAGACTTGATGTCTCTTTTTTTAATTTTAGACATTCGTCTTTTGTGGTCTGGCACAGAAATGTAATAGAACTTCTAAGTATAATGAAGCATTAATATGAAGGCTATATTATCTTTTAGTCCTGTGGATTGAAAGACCATGTATGTATTGAGAAGTAAAAAGGAAAAAAAAAGTCTGGGAATTCAACTGTAAGCTCACATTTTAAGATGATTAAAACATCTCTTTCAACTCTGCTTTTGTTCTGCTATTCCTCAATATAATCGCATTCACTCAATATTGAAGTTTAATTGCTTACCACTGTTTTTCCTCAGCATGGGAACTCCAGCATGTTTGGAATATATCCACAAATTTTTAACATATGACCCATATCCTTATGACTAGACAATATAAAAATATTTTCAGCTATAGTCTCTTGCTTTGAGTTTAATTTTTTCCTTGAAAGTGTTCAACTGGATTCCCATGGTACTTTTCGTTTTCAAAGGATATCTTAATAACCCTAACTGAAAATAAACAGCCATAGAAAATAATCTGTTTCAGAGCTACTGGATCATTTTAATAAAAACATCTCGCTAACATTTTTCTTAAAACAAAAGGAGAGGAAAATGGATTCTGCAGTGTAATTTAAAAGCCTCTCTAAGGTTACTTGTTCATGAAAAATAATTAAAAGGGTCTATGAACCTGATATGGTCTATGAACCAGAATTGATAAGCACCTTTAGTCACTAAACATACAATAGGTACCACAACCAGAAGCTGTCCGCAAAACCTTTGCAAAAGATCCTCACAGATCAATTAAAATTATCAGTTAAAATAAATTATAAGGGAACTAAATTTTAATGTAAAATTACTACTTGTTTGAGGTTGATTAAAGTAATCCCTAGATTTTTTTTTTTTACTCTAATGAGTGAATTTTTAAAAATCTGTTAAGTATGCCCTGCTTTCTAGCCCCGAGAAAGCTGTCTCATCATCTTTGCTGTGAAATTTCTTACGCTTGATTGGAATCGCTCTCCTTGCAATTTGCCTGTTGTCCCTGATCCTTTTGTTATGCATGTCTGGGAGGAGTCCAGTTCCACTTTCTTCAAAATCTCCCACTGGATAGCAGAAAATGCTCTCTAGGCAGCCTGCGGCTTCCTTTGGTGTCCTCCGCAGAAGGAAGGAGCGGAGTTCTCCCAGTCCCCTCCTCATGCTCCAGGCAATTGCTCCCTGGCTCTGCCCAGTTGGTCAATGTCCTTCTCATATTGGGGCACCAAATCAGACACAGGCAGCCAAGATGTGCTCCAACACACACACACTGCAGCACTACTAATCATTTCTAGCTTCAACACCTTTTGAAAAATCAGTTTCCTTTCAGAGAGCTGGTTATGATTGGAACCCAGCATTAACTCTAAAAAGCAGTTAAAATTGATATATATTACCACAAGTAATTTTACAGAGTTAGAGAGGAGACTGGGAATGACGCCAACAGTTGATTTTGAGAAAAATAAATCATGTATATAAAGGAGTGATAAATACAAAGCCTCTTCCTCAAGCAAGCCTGCCAAACTGAATTTATCAAAGTAGCATTTGTCAAGGAAAAAAAAGAAGAACAAGAGCAAACACCAAGTGCAGGAGAACCAATGTGATTTACAGAGGCAGTCAGCTTTAGCCTCCCTCAGGTACAAGAGATGTGACTGCAAGAGCAAAATTTCTTTGGCTTCAAATTGCTTTCGGAAGCAGAGACCTCAGAGACTGATGCTGACTGAACAGAAGACCTTTAGGCATATTATGAAGCAAAACGCATTTCAGATGCTCAGCAGCTTTCATGGGTTTACTAGATATTGTTTGTAACATGTCTGGCCAAAATCTGGGATACATGCTTTGAATGCTGCTTAACCCCATAGCTTTGAGCACACAGGTGCAGTTTAGGTGATGCTGTAAGAAATACTGCAGATTGGAAAGACATTCAGTTCATCTACACAACAAATATCCTCAAGAGCAAAGTATTAATTTTCTCTGCACAGATAAAACAACTCAAAGCAGTAGCCAAACAGCACCAGAGTCACAGACGGATTTCACAAAGAGAAGTTCTTGGATAGTAATGAAACATCAGTACAAGGATCATAATTTTTAATAATCTTATTTGACTATGTTTCATTTCTCTGAAGTGTTTCTTGGTTTTTGCTTGTTTGTTTTTTTCTTTTGCTTTATTTTTTTACTATCGTTTCTAGGTTCAGTATGTTCTTGAAATTTCCAAAAACTAAACTATTAATGATTTATATCAATAATGTATTGAGCATTTTAAAAAAAATCTCACTGATACACTGGTTCATGTTCTACAATTTACAGTATAACTTCCTTGCCTGAGAAGTTGATACTTCTTACTGGAATTTCAAATAACAGTTTTATACTGTCATAGACAAAGCATTTCTAACTGCATGGCAATACCCATCTGTTCTTTTTGCACTTAAGAAAAGTACCTGAGGATAGAAATAAATCTTTTATTTCAAGAAACCTGAAACTGTTACGTTCAGAAAGAATTGGGACTTTTCTACACACTTACTGTTCATCATTTAAAATTTTAAACAATTGACATTGTTGACATTAAAGAAAAGCGTCAGTAAGGAAAAGTCTTTTCCTCACATTTCAAATACAAATGCATGCAAGCCATTGACAGGTCCTCCAATTATGAATTCTGTCATTTTTTTCAAAAAAATAAAAGTCATCTTTCTGCTTCCCATTTTGCTGCCTGCATCTTTCCTTTTTATACATTTAATATTTACATAATAAAGAAACCCCAAACCCTACTAGTGTTCATGATGCAAATAATGCATAGTTTTGAATAAATACACTTCAGAATGCTCCCTGAGATTTAGTCAGATTTTTCCTGATTGTCCAATGCATTTTATAAGGTCTCTAGCCATTTATATCACCAGGGGGGGGAAAAAAAAA
>VXBB01017309.1:31364-47193 GCA_013399915.1 Illadopsis cleaveri
TTACACCAGTACAAACATAAGCAATCAGCATTGAAAATATCTGCAATAACTGAGAGATAAACACCAAAATGGAGGCTAAAGCCTTGCTGTGGTTTCCCTTGGCTTCAGCCTTTCCACTCTTTCCTCTTTTTGCTGTGTTCCGAAATAAATCCTCCCACCAGCAGAAAGTAATTATCACTGTTATTTTTAGACACCACCTCCCATACACTTCCTGACATTTTCTATAATAAAGTGATGCCTCTACTATTTGTGAAAGAAAGAACTCACACTAGGAAGGAGCTGGACATCCTACCTGCAGCCAGGAAGCAGGACTAAAACCCACACAGCACCAAAAGCATTTTTCTCCTGGCAAGTTCAGCCCCATCCCATCTGCTGATTGTTGCAATCCCTAGTTATATGTACCTGCATCTCCTGAATTGTAAAACAAGGAGCTTGTACTCAGGTCTGTGTAGCTTGCTTGTAACAGCTTCCTATCTACTCCGTGCAGTAGTGCAGAGCACAGAGGTCCTGAGGCTCCCTCCACACATACAAATTATATTTCTTCACAGAACATGAAAAAGCTGAGATCAAGGCTTACTCCTCAGGAGCTGCCAGAGGAACACAAATCAATAGTTTCAAGACCTCAAAGAGCATCCATGATACACGAGAGTCTTTACATCTGTATTATCTTTAGTGGCTATTTCTTTACTCAGTGACTTTGCATCCATAGCACATCTACAAACATGTGCCCACAACAATCACAGAGGTAGAACACCTTGAAGGACAATAAAACATGAAAAACTAAATTTTCATTTTAACAAGTCATCAACACTGAAACATGTTTAGACAAACATACCACCAAATACAAAATACACCAGTCAATTTTCTTAAGAAAAATTCAGACGTTCATGGCTAGCATCAAATAAATTGTAAAAAGTAACTGAGCTGCCTTTCCAAACTGTAGTTTGTGAAGCCATTTTTCCCTTTTCATCCTTGGTCAAATGACTCTTTACAAGTGGTCTTTAAACAGGATTAGATTAATCAAAATGTTAATCAAAAGCACCAAAGATCAATAAAAGCAGACCATGACATCATGCATAGAAAAATACAAATGAGTGCAAAGGTCTCTCTCCTCCTTCTTTTATGTGAAATTGATATACTCAAACAATTTTTTTTAAAGGTAAGAAATCAAATATTAAGAATCTTTCTTCTTCCAAATATTAAGCATTTTCTACCTGCAAGAACCAGAAGCCTAAATTATATATGTTTTTCCTGCAAGCTTTAGTGCAATAAAATTTACTCTTCCTGATCATTGTTAATTTGAGCAAAATATGGAACACTTTTATCATCTTTAAACTTTATTCAGTACAAACCCCTAGGGTACTCATAGCTGTTTAGGGGGTTACTGATCAGGAACAATTTGCTCAATCAGGTTGAAGTGAGGCAATGACAGGGAGCAGTTTTCGTCCTGTTCTAAAAATAGAGACAAACCTCTCCCAACCCCAGCAAGAAGCTCTTCTCTTCAGCTTACCTCCCTTTGTAGCCAAGCTTCCTTCAGCTCTTTCAATATCTCTTACCAGTGCAGGAGGAAGCGTAAGTATGTCCCTTCTACACATAACTAACCTGGGCATCTCTAGATGCATGGATGCACTATCTGCATTTTTCTTCATAGTTGTTTCACTTTTAGAACTAGGAAGATTCAGGAAATACATTGACACTGACATTCTCCTTTTCCTTTAATATTTATTCTTCAAATCTTATAATCTTGAGCACTCTATCCATTTTAATGACCAGGCTTTGTAAGGAAAATTACAGTTTTCATGAGAAGTTAAATCTCAGAGAAAACAGCATGAGATGCCTTTGGAAATAGTGTTAGTCAAATGATGGAAACACTTTTGTTTCACTTGTTGCAAAGTTAAAATTTCAAATATGAGGGAGATGGTCTGAATTTCCAGCACAGGTTTTATTTACCAAAATATATTGGCCACAGAATAGTTTAGGTTAAAGGGGATCTCAAAGATCTCCTAGTTTCAATCCACCTCCCGTGGACAGGGACATCTTTCATGAGACCAGGTTGCTCAGAACCCCATCCAAAATGGCCCTAAACACTTCCAGGAATGGGGCATCCACAGTTTCTCTGGGCAGCCTGTTCCAGTGCCTCACCACCCTCACAGTAAAGAATTTCTTCCTAAATTCTGATCTAAACCTACTCTCTTTCATTGTAAAACCTGCCCTTGCCCCTTGTCCTGTCAATACATGCTCTTGTAAGAAGTTCTTCTCGATCTTTCTTGTAGCTCCTTCAGGAAAGGGAAGGCCACAATTAGGTCACTCTAAAGTCTTTTCTTCTCCAGGTTGAACAACCCCAATTCTTTCAGTCNAACCAATCAACCCAAAGAAAACAAAAAAAACCATGGAAAACAATAAAATGGATTTCTAACTTGCTGATCCAATTTATGATTTACACTAGTATCACCTCCTCCATGTAATGACTATTTCTGACTGCCCTTTGTTGGTGTCCTGTTTTGGCATCTGTTCACAGAACCGTGTTTGCCCCAGTTCTTAAATCCATGCCAGCTGCCTGTGACCACCTGATGGAGCTGCAGTTCAGCTGATTCTCTCCTGGGGATGCATCATTGGCCTGAGTTTGGCCAGAAACTCATGTCCTGGATTTACCCATATTTCAGTTCTGTATGGGAAAAGAGACCTGAAGTGAGTGAGTACTCCCATAACTTTGTAAGATATTTTCCATTCTGCTATACATAGTACACCTTGTTCTGCTAAACAGAAAGGTCAGTTCTCAAATTTAAGAGAAAACTGCAGTATTTACCTGCAGAAAAAAACCAAAAACTTAACACACATTGTCATATTTTTCCCACATAATCTTTTCTAGTTTCATATTAAGATATTCACAATACCAAATCTTTGCTCAAATTCTAGTTAGGTTGCTTAGAAAAATCCAATCATTGTTCTACAAATGTCTGGTAAATTACTATAAATTCAACATGAATTTATCATAGGAGTGATCTGAAACAGCTCTGAAAAGATATGAAACAGATCAAATCACCACACATATCAGCAAAGACCAGAAGATGCATCTATCTTTAAGTTGCTAACTAGCTGAAGAATCAGACTAGACATTTTGACTGCTAACCACAGTTAAACATTCATAGTTCATTACTAAATATATGCACAAATTTCTTTTTGAAAAACATTGAATCTTCCACATAGGTATCTCTATAGCTGAGAAGAAATTATCTCAGTTTTTTGCAATGAACACTTTGTTCCAGCAGCTGAGTTCCCGTAAGTTGTCTCCCAAATGAAATACAGTTCTTAAAATACAGCAAGCACATGGCCTGGTTGTGATATCAGTGTATCACTTTTAAAATTCCAAATTACCTTCAGACAGAAAAATGCATAAAGTTGCTCTTTATTTCCACAATATTTCTTTTAATAAAACCCTATCCTTTGATTTGCAGGCTCTTAGGAACAGGAGTAATTGATTGGTAGAACTAAAAAATGATTGGTTTCACTGTAATGCCGTCTGTACTTGTACTAAAAGCCAAATTTGCCTTGAGAAAAGCAGCAATTAAAAAAAGCCTATATTAAACTCATGGAAATCAGTTAAAGATGCAATGACACAACATAGTGACATTTCTTAAATGTTCATTGCTTTTTTTCACCACCAAGTCCAAGCTCCTCATTCTCACTCTCACTTTGATCTTTTCTTTTATGAGCAGTTCATGCTTTAGCCATTCTCAAACAATGACTTTACACATTTTACAAGGAATTCAAGTTTACAAAAACAAATGCAGAGGCTCTGTTTGGCTGTTTTTTCAAAAGACATCAACATCATTAGTCCTAAATGCCATCAACAGTTAGTCATCAATCAAAAGAAAATTGCCCTTTCTTCAGCAAATCAGAGTTCACTTCACTGGTATATTTGTCCTCAATAAATCCAAAATAACATTCACCACCTCTGTTCCCTTTAGGTAGCTCTCAAGAGAAATTGCTCCCTTCAGGCATTTTGGTCTTATGTATCATTTATACTGACTCTCAATCAGCCCTCCCTGAATCTGGAAAGATCTGTCCACCCTCTGTCCACATGTGCTGGAGCAGCCGAAATGGCTGTCATTATCAGCAAGTTTGCAGAGCAAAATCCTACCTCCAGCTCATCATTTATATCAAACAGCTTCCTACTTTCCCATAACCAGTGAATATATATCACAGAGGTTTAGTCAACACCTCCTACTAGACCGTCCCTAAATCTTTGCATCTGCTATAACAAAATAATTCTCAGACTCTGTCATCTGTGACAGATGTTTTTCAGATTTTGGTCAAGAAGTTTCTTGTTTCATAAGGATCGCAAAACTTTGCTGGAAGCATGTTATGATAAGCCTATAAAATGAATTTTAATCAATCCATCTGAATTTATTTTTGAGGGTTTTTTTTCCTTTAAAATTGCTCAAGAAAATCAACATCTATATTTCAATACCTAAAGCTACAGGGGTTACAAATACTAACAAGTTCAATTAACTTTCACTCACTCCTCCCTTCATTTTGTTGAGATTAGGTACTGCAATAGTTTGAGATAATCTTAAGAGTGTTTGCCAGTTACTTCTGTTAGCCTTTTAATCAATACAACAGCTTTATTTCTTGAAAAATAAAATCCATGCCTTAATAGACCATATACATCTATTTAATGGTTGCAAAATACACCAGAGATCATTTGTCTGTGGGGTTTTTCCAGTTACTTCCAGAGTCTTTGCTTATTCACAGTATTTTTTTCAGTCACCCTGTAAAACTTTTTCTCCTAAGGACATAAAAGATATACTTAATAGAAAATGACAAAATTAAATCTGTGAACCACTAACACATTGGTTCAACTAAGTGCCTTCATACCAACGTGCACAAGATCTTAGGAACCCTTAAACCATGGATTACTGGCATAACGGACTATACCAGCTTGTGTCAATTCCTACTTATGTTACCTTAATCAGGATTACCACCACAGGGAAAGCATCAGGCTTTGAAAATGCCTATTATGCTGTATTCTGTAAATGAAACATTTTCATAAATGCTAATACTGTATCCTGTATTAGCATTACATTTTATGCATCACTGCCCCCTTCCAAACTGTGTATAAATGATCCACATGAACACTACTGTCATAAATATGCACATTAAATAATTTAAACATACAATATGGTGTCCTGTTTTTACTTACAGTAGTCACAAATATGAGAGCTACCTGAAAAGAACTCAAGAACAGCCTTCTCTACCTTACAGAGAAAAATTTAGGTATCTTTTGCTACATTAAAAATATTTCACTTCCTGGATTAAATTTCACAATTAAGTTTAAAAATGTGGATTTATTGAAATGGAATTGAATATGACTATGGAAGATGGAAATACTGTAACTAGTTTATTAACACCTAACTCAGTTGTGCATTACCTCTGAACAAATGAAAAGCATATCAGACACATCAATCCACATTTAAATACTGCATTTTCCACAATATCTGGCTATGCTAACACAAGATGAGACAGATGACTGTGTTTCATACAAAATTATATTAAACGACATGTTTTTGTGACTTTAAAGTAAATTAAGTAAAATTCTGAAAAATGCTCCACTGGTGATCTCAATAAAAGAAGTAACAGAAGGTCATTTGAGAGGGAGGTTATGGCAGCCAAAATTTAGAAAGATCCTCTGCATGCTAAATTATTCAAATATTTAATTTTACCTCTGGAAACTAAATCAAAACTAGTGATCCAGTCATGACTCTAAAGCCTGTCAAGAGAAGTAAAATGAAAACATTAGAATTTGACAATATTGCACTCCAATTTTTCATGTCTTGCACTTAAGGTGACTCCAACTCCACCAATGTCTTCTTAGCTGTTTAATTAAAGACTCTACAAAACCATCAACATTGAAAATCACATAATGAGTAGTGAGTATTACTAACCTCGTAAAAAGAGAGAAAAGGTAGTCAGCTCCCATCAGAATAAACACCCCAACAATTCGAATACATTAGTATTCAATATTCACAGGAGATCTTACGTTTCAGAAGAAATACCACAATAACCAAGAAAGTGTAAAATTAACAACAAAGACTTCAAAGGCTATCTTAGTATTTTTAGTGACAGCTTTTGAAGTAGAGAAATGACATTTCAAGCACTGGAACAGGCTGCCCAGGAAGGTGGTGCAGACAATACCTGGGAGTCCTCAAGAAATGAGAGGACGTGGCACTCAGGATGTGGCTTAGTTGACATGGTGGTGTTCTGTCAAAGGCTGGGCTCAATGACCTTGGAGGTCTTTCTGAACCTTAATGATTCTATGAAATATCAACTTCTTAACTTGCTCTTATGGATCTCATAGTTGACCAAAATATTTTATTCACCCACTCTTAGCACCGGACAGAATTTTTAAAAAGTGGGTTTGGCCCATTGCCAGGTCTGGCTCTGTATCAGATATGTGCCACAGCAGCTCCACGTGCTTCTCCTAGTCTTTTTTATTATTAAGCTCTCCTACACTAGTACTGCACCTTTCTGAATAACCAAAAGTAACGCACAGCATGCAATGCAGAAATCACAGGTTTCTGCAATGAAAACAAATAAACAAAACTCCCACCTACAGAAAGCAGAGTCTAAGTATTCACAAAGGGGAAAACTGGAACAGAAGTTGTGGAAATTACTGATTTCTATACTACTTATCTGACATTTTCTAGAATGAGAACTAAAATGGAGATTTTTTTGACTTCAGCCTAAATATGTCCCCAATCCATAACAACCACAGATTTCTCAGGTTTGAAGAGAGGGTTTTTTTGGTTATTTGTTTGTTTGCTTGTGTGAGGCTAGCACACATTCTGTAAGAAGGAAAACTGAAAAACTACTCCAAGTCAATCACATTTTCATAGCATCAGTGAAAAGATATTTTCTTTTTATAATAAGGGTCAAGAACTGTAAGTATTCTCATGATGAAAAAGGTAACATGTAGTTCTCAGCATCCAAGATCTCAGTAAATGGCATCCTTTTTGTACTACAGAACTACTCTCTTTTCACTAACAGTGAATCAGTTTACTCTAGACGAGAGTTTAGCTCCTGGTAGAGAAGACTGGTTTGTGAGGACTCAAAAAACATTTACACAAGTTCGCCTCAGGTGCTGCAGGTGCTGTACCCAGATAATCAGCAAAAAAGTCGCAAGACTACCAAACCTGAGTTCTTTATTTTCTATTGATACTTTCTGTAACTCAAGCTGTGGGAAAGGTTTCTAGCAACATCCTCACTAGACTCCAATAGTCTTGAGACTCTTAAGGAAGCAACAATCTTGAATAAAGGTGTTGTGCTTAAGATATGTGATTTTCACTATAATATTTTTTCTTAGCAAGTACAGATTACACTGTGGTGGTAAATGATGTACAACATCTACTGTTTAAATCCAGTGCTTTGATCATTTGAACCACGTCTCTTTAGTGCACCTCCAGGAAAGACCATTATTCATCAATGGCTTGGATATGAAGCTTGAAATAGCACACAGCAAAGGCAACCACATCTCGTGGTGGGAACAGGATAAAAATAACAGGATTTCCTTCCCTCTACTCATTACACCACTGAGTCTAGTTTGGGGCCTGTTACCAGTAGGAAACATTGATAGATCACAGCAGCT
Source organism: Illadopsis cleaveri (assembly GCA_013399915.1). NCBI lineage: Eukaryota > Metazoa > Chordata > Aves > Passeriformes > Timaliidae > Illadopsis > Illadopsis cleaveri. Next base: position 39,010 of record VXBB01017309.1, read on the forward strand.
CAGTGGAGGCAAACCAACACAACTGTGGCTGGAGCATTTCCTTGTGAGGAGAGACTGGAGGACCAGGGCTGGTTCAGCCTGGAGAGGGGGGCAGCTCCAGGGGCACCAAACAGCTGCTTCAGGACCTGTGAGGGACTGTCAGGCAGCTGAACTCTTCTCAGCAGGGCATGACAACAGGGTGAGGGACAGGTGAGACTGGGACCAGCTTGAAGGAAACATTCCCCCTGAAGGACAAATGAGTGGGTGCTCAGGCTGCCTGGTGCTGTGCAGCCTCCCTCCCTCCCTCTCTCCCTGAGCCCCTTGGCCTGCTCCTTGCTGCAAGGACAGCACCTGGCAGGCAACCCCTTCTGAGCTCCCTGCCCACAGGCCACCCCACAACCCTGCAGCCAGAGAGACAGAGGCCCTTGGGCACAGCCAGAGGATGCAGCAAGGGCACCCAGAGAGGCTTTTAAAACCAGGCTTTGCAGGTTTTAAAAACATGGATTTCCTGACAAGTCTAGGAAGTGGCTAATGTGCAATGCGTAGATCAGCGCAGGCATAATGGCCAAATACTGTAGTTCTGCCTTCAGTGTTGTTAAAATGTACAAAAAAAATTCAGTGTTTGTAACGGTACCGTTCTGCAGTGCATTGCACATGCCATGCTTGATCATATTTTACCTGATACTCTGCTCTCAGATACAGGTTTGTAAGAATGTTGAACAGAAGAGAAAAATCCTGCCTTTAGGGCAACTCCACTTTTCACAGTACCATATAGTCCTCCATTTATGAGATAGATCATAGAAACTGATACACCTAGTAGTTTTTGGATTCAGCAACCAGTCATGTATGGGAAGATCAAATAAATAAATCAATTAAATAAATAAAGCATAGAAAATAAAATACCTGCCCAGTAACTACTTCTCAATGATCCACTGAGGCAGCCCAGAAATACAGGTAAGTAATTCTATTCCATAATAATTTCACTTTTTTGTAAAAGAAGAAAAAGGACCCATTCATTTTCATAAGCATTCACATGCACATGCACAAGCATTTGCATGTTTCACCCAAATTCTAATCAGTACTTTCGTTATGCGTAATCTCCATTTTAAATGTAGCAAATTCCACCACACACTAGACATTCTAATGGCTCTGTATCTTAGCCGATCCTTTCAGTCTCTTCATCTTTTCCACTCCAAAAAGCAATCTAAAATTGGCCACTGTGTTCCAAATCATTAATTTCTAACATATCACTTTCACATTTTAGAGTTTCAAGCCTCCTCTTAACACATTTAAGAATCCTATCTGCACTGTCAATTCCTGTTGCAAGATGTAGTTATTGCTTAGATCAAGCTGTGACGTTTTCATTGAAAGAAACAGTAACCCTCTAAGTACTGCAATTATTTAATGAGTATCAGAGGATGATTGATGCATGCATATAAGTGGATGTCAAGGCAGAAAAAATCACTCTTGCTGAATATCTTAAATTTATTAGGTCCATTTAATAATGGCTCAGTTCTGGTTATATAAATACTGGATTTTCATTATTCTTGCCAGATTATATTTTTCATTAACAGTATAAGCCAAACAGACAACTGCAAGAACTGGGACATGACAAGCTAGGACTGACTGTAAGAAAACCTTTCCCCAGGAGAACATGGAACTGTTGGCACAGAGGCTGTGAATCCCCAGGATGAAGCCTCAAGCAGTCTGGTGTAACCCTCTGCCTGACTCTGCTGTGAGCAGCTCCTTTCACCAGACACCCTCCAACCTCCCAATCTCCTCCCCCAATGAAGTTTGTGATTTCTATTCCAGTGCTGGGCAAGAGGAAGAAGCTGCCCTTAAATCTTCTCATGCCTTCAGCAAAAACCAATGCCAATTACTTACTTCCCTTACAGACAATGGATTTCCTCGAGATACAATAATGCTCAGAGCTTTTTGGTTTTACCTATTTAATAAAACTATCAGTGTGACACTGAAGACCATTCCAGTTAAAAAAAAAAGCATGCCATGTCTAAAATCACAATCCAATTGTTTCAAATTAAAAGAAAATGTCAGCTCCTTTTTATGATTTCATGAAGACTTTGTCTAGGTTGAAGGCATTTTCTATAGTACACAAGTTAAGTTTATAATTACCTAGAGTTTCCACTACTTCAGAAATCTGTGTATTTTGCAATACAACATTGTGCTAATACGAAGAAAGACTTGACTGCATGCTATTGGTCTCCTCAAATCAGCTTTATTTACAAGACTTCAGATCACATCTAGTATGTCACAATATGTTTAAAAAAAAAAATCTTACAATGCTATTGACTTGCTCTTGAAACAATTTGTAGAAAAGCCTTTGTAGAGGTATGGAAAAGGAAAACAAGCAACACAAATCTAAAGGGAATTCTACAAAAAAGACTGATCTATTTTCATCAAGTACTGCACCAAAAATATCTTCAGAAGGGCTGTTGGCTAGATGAAAGTCATCAAGTATTAAAAAGAACAAAATACAGCAGTTAGAAAGGAAACATACAAGTCATTTGAATTATGATTACCCCTGGCATGATGTTAATTAATTATCATAGAAACATAAGTGCAACATTTTGGGGTTTTATGTAAACATCAGCTTCCAAAGTGGATGCCTTTCTTCCTGTATTTGCAGCAAACCTTCCACTTTTAAGTTTTTATACTTCTTCAACTCAGGTTTTTCTAAAGGTCACAATTCTCTGTTTTCAAATATAAATAGAGTTTATATCACACTTTGAGGAGATGAAAAAGTAAGGGATTTAGCACTGGCGTACACTTAATTCTAAAAACATTTGAGTTTCAAATACATTTTTTTTGTATCCAGGTAAAGCCCAGACCAGCTGACAGTGACATACTCCCTTTCACTTAAACTAAAACAAGTATTTTGAAAATCCTGTCCTTCTTGCTAACTGTTTGCTTGGCTGGATGATTGTTTTTGTTTGTTTTTTAAAAGAAGAGCAAAGTAAGTGACAGAGCAAGTACTTCATCCTCTTTTCTGAGATGTTTGAATGAACTTGCATGACAGAAATTCCATGACTAATTCAACTCTTGAGAAGATGAAGGTTTGTAGTCATGCAATGCGTTCTCACACTAGTGAGAATCAGTACCTTTTTTTCTATTTTAATTACTTTGTGTTGGTATTTTGAAGCTCACATTCCAGTTTTCAATCCATCAGGTGCATAAATGTGGTCTCCTTTTCCTGGTGGCTTTTACGTACTTTGCTAGTGCACAGGCAACTTAATTTTACGTCTTATTATAAATACAAATATATTATTTAAATGAGTTCCTTTCTGACTGATCAAGGAAACTAACAAGCTGTAGAAGTACAACTATGACAGGCAGGACTTAGTGCCTCACACATATGTGCGTACATATAGTCAAGTGAGTGATACAGTGATTTGACTAGAACAAACATTAGGTAGATGATTTTATACAAACCTAAAATGCATTAATGAGTAACACAAGCCAAGCATCTACCTAACTGGGATGTCTTTCATATAACACCTCTGAAACAAAGTCTTGCAGAACTGTACTAATTCATTTATAAGTCAGTACCGTGACTACATACATGGAGTAATTACACTAACAGTATATTCCATACACATAGTCTGTTCACCAAGGCTTCATGATCACTATTCACAGGCTTATGATTATTTTTAAGTAACAAGTGCAATCCACACTTTGATTAAATAGATTAAATATCGAAAAGTGATTAATGATAGTATTTAGGAACTGTATTACTAGAGAAAATTAGGAATGCTTGCTCTGCAATCTACAGCTANATCTAAATCCTTACTATATTTTTCAGGCAAGACTGACATGATCCACTTTCTGTCCCTAAATCAATTTCATGTGCAAGCTGTGGCATGGGTAATCCATTCAGATATGTGCCTCAGCGTATCAAAAAAGGTATAAAAGGAACCATCTTGGGGAAAACAAGCTGTCTTAGTTTAAATCTGTGCTTAACAAGTGATGTGAGGGTTAGACGGAAACAGACTACAAACAAGAAAGTCACTAGCAAAATCAGCATCAAAAACAGAAGACAAGGAGCAATAAAGTTGCAAAATACTACACCTGTACATTTTTTATTTCTTTGTACATCTTTAATTTTCTACCACTGATAAGTGGAATAATGCTCAAAATGTGAATTGTTATGAAACAGCAAGCTAATTTTCAGGAAGATAAATCAACAGGAAAAACTCTTCTGGAAGAGATATCTTGAAAGAAAGTACAGGTAAGTGTGGAATTGCCTACATAGGTGGCATGTTTGTAGTTAATTTTCTTTTGCCATAAACAGCAGGCCTGGGCCAAGCATCATACCTGAACAGCCTTGCCTGGATTAGAGGGCACACCCATCTGATGCACCATTTTTTAACTCCTGCCTAGATTAGGAGGAGGACTGCTTTCAGTCTCAGTAAACTGTGCTGTACGGCAGTACAGAGAATGCAAGATATGGTTATCTTGTACCAAACACTGCAATATTTTGCTTAAAACTGCAGTGTCAAAGGGATCCACCCAGGAGATCTTCTACATCTTCTTTGGAAAACTCCCAGAAGGCTCAGAAGCAAGCAAACAAGACATGCTAAGTAGTGCAGCATCCCATAACTACACCTGCCTTAGCCTGGCCTTGGTTTGACCTCGTTCCTTGGCACCCAGCTCACAGGTAGCCTGTCCCAACAAAGCTTTCCCAAGTCTCTAGTGTCAACCTGAAATAAAGGCAAGGTAAAAATAAAAATGTAATTATGAAAGTTATGTAAGCATGTCTAGTGTAAATATAAAAATTACATTAAAGTGTAAGTAAAAATTTTCCGTGGGGTTTGACAAGGAGCAGACTATTACAGAAAGCGCTGATCTCTCTCTGTAATTCCTGTCATTTCATTGAAGAGCTTGAAAATCCTCAGGGGTTAAGGCTGGGGAAGCTGTGTCAAGAATCCAGCAATTTGCACATATTGGAATGTGTATCAAGTTTTCCTGTAACTTCTTCACTTCTCTTTATTTTTATTGTATTTTAAGAAAAAAATAATAATATAGAGATCCATCAGTGAACAGGACTATGAGGCCTAAAGTATTTAATCTGAGTTTAAACTTAAGCAAAAAACCCACAAAAAAGGATTTTAAAATAATTTTCACATCAATGAAATAGCACTTATCATGGAGAAATTCAGTTTTGTCAGCTTTGAGTATAAAATATGTAATCTTATTTTAGATCTGCAACAGAGTGGGTCTTTTCACTTCAAGAGGCATTCACATCTTTGAAAGCAAATTAAGTTACGCTTGTTTGCCACGCTTCCCACTGTCTTGCCCTATAAAAAAATAAATGGGACTGTATACTTCACCAAAAAGATTTGATACTCATCTTTTCACACAAACACTGTTTTTGTTTACATATCTTTTCTAATGAATATTATATGCCAAAACATAAAATGCAAGAAATACTAATGAATTTAATTCACAAATATACCTGTAGAGGAAGAAGAGTAGTAAGTACTGGAATCCATCTGTAAGATTTGATCTCCATTATGAGTGTCAAAAAAACCCTGAACATAATTGAAATTACTTTGCAAATCACAGGATGGGTAAGGTTGGAAGTGATCACAGTGGCTCATCTGTTCCAAGCTCCCTGTTGAAGCAGGGCCGTCACCATGGCTTTAAACTCAAATTAACGTATATGCTGACAGTTCACTAATCTGCAGATTTTTTTTCTACCAGAATGTTAATTACCCAGTGCTGAAACTGTTACACATTATGATTTAATAAGCTACCAGTTCTGACACCCACACTGTCCTCCTTGCCAAATAATTAGGATGTACCAAATTTCACCTCATTTATTTTATTTACAAGCTATCAATTTGAAATCATGGTGCATATTTAATGAAATAGTGTTTTAGAATAAAATTTTAAAATAAGGAGCAGAGAATGATGAAGAAAACTTCTGTATTCTAAATCTCTATGAAATTTAGATAATACTGACCCATACTGGAACAGTTTAGATATTCACTGCACAGCTGAAGCCCTGCAAACTTAGAAATTTAAGGAAAGTAAGTATTTTTATTTTTCATAGCCAACAAAGAGAATAGTGAAAGGAACGAGTTAAAGGTTGTTTTACCTAGATTCCCTAGTTCTATGTCATTTGAAGTCTAATTAATGTAAAGTAGATTCTCTGAAGTGAGAAGTTTATCTTGTTCATTTTTAGGAAAAAACAGGTTCTACTAAGTAAGATAAAAATTACGATGATGTAAAGGCAACTCACTGGAAAAAATTTAACATTTCCCAAATCTTAAAAAAAATATCCCAGAATAAAGCCAGTCTCCAGGTATTCAGGCACTAAAAGACCTTTTTTTTTTTTCCCGATGTATCTTTGGTCAAAGAGGCCTGAGCACCTTTAAGACACTTATTAAACAAAGAAAAAATAATTCTCAAAAAATTACTACTAACATTACTATCTCAGAAACAACCACTAATACCATAAAATATTAAAATCATGTAAGATTAAAAGAGAGGAAGGGAAATTACACTTAGCAGCTTTGAGAAACACTGAACATCTGAAAGATTCATCCATTTTACTTAACATTACACTGAAGGAATTCAGCATCCCTGACATAAGATCAATGGAAGGAATGAAGAAATAAAAACTGTGTTCAGAAAATAAATCTTTTTTAGTTATGGCCGCTTTCCTTTCCATCCCATATCTTCTAAACCAAGCAGAGGAAATCTGCAGTACTCTATGAAGAGATTAAATAGTAAAACACATGTTGGTTGCACAGGCAGAAGTCCTTCAGTTTCTATCTGCTAACCTGCCTCTAATCATACTTCTGAATGATAAATGTATGTCTAAACAAATTTTCCTTCACCACCACCCTGCTCACGCATTCCCCTTAACATATGAATTAAGAAATCTGGAATTACAAAGATTCCAGATTACGTCATTCTACTGCAATTACTAAAAGAATCTGAAAAAAAAACCAAAAAACCACACCACCTAAAACAGCACTCCATGAATGGTAACACAGCCCACCATTCGTTGCTGAGAAAACTGTGAATTCCACAAGTTTTGTGAAGAACAGCAGCTTTGGTTTTGAGAGCAACTCTCTCAGAAGTGCTCTGGCTGGCCCAGGGAGCATATGGAAAGCTAAGCACAACCTACTTTTGTGCATGTTTTGTAATGTCCGGAGTATTTTTGCATAACCACGTACCTATGAAGATGCAAAACTTTAATGCTTCCAGTTGCATTGAGAATAGTGGATGCAAATCAGGAGACCCAAAAACCTGCCTGGAAATATGTTTTGCAATGCCTGCCTGCTCACTGATCTGCAAGTCAGAAATTCCAGGCAGAAAGCCCCCTATGCAACTCCCTGCGGATTGGGTACGTCACGGCACCCTTTCCAGATGAACAAACTGCACTAGAGCTGTTGAAGAGCCCTGCCAAGCCAGGCAGGTAAGAGACAGAGGACAGCCTGAGGAACACCATCCTGACCCAACATCATTATCTCTCATTGCAGACAACCCTATGGATAGAACAACTGAATTCCTGGAAGAAACCTGACACTGTTTCTATGACCATCAGGTCATGCTGATGTTCAGCAGTTCATCAGTTAAACTCACACAACACACATGGGATGCAAAAGAAGCACATTTTACAGCTGCCTGCCTCAGCAAGTCCCACCAGGAGTGCAGTGAAACAGCCAGGATTCATATTCAGTGCTCTGTGGAAGACAGCAATTTTGCCTTTGTGGGTTACACGAAGTATTCCAAAGTGACTCATTTTTTTCCTCCTCTCGAATAACACTCTGTTTCTTTAGGCCTCATTATTCACCTTTTAGGCTGCAAGTTTGGAAATCTTGCTCTGGAGGGCTAAAGACATTTGCATAAGGATCTCTGCCTCAGGATAAATGTTTTTAATTATCACAATAATTTAGACTTTTTTTGAGTCCTAAAGAACAAAAGAATTTTTCAGACATCCATTTCCAATGTATTTAAGTGAAATTTAGTGCAAGAAAAAAATAATGACATTTTACCAGGAAAAGGGAACTTGATGATCACCAGTAGGTTCCCATAATCTTGTTACAGGAACATGCAACTGATTGAACTAAATCACTTCAACATACCAGAGGTGCGACTCACCAACTCCACAAAGAAAAGATCATAGAATCACAGCTACTCAGGACTGCCAGTCACATTAACAAAAAAAAAAAA
>VXBB01017309.1:47246-58478 GCA_013399915.1 Illadopsis cleaveri
AATTGGTTAAGCACTTCCAAGAGATCCCACATTTTCCAAATTGCCCAACTGATATGCAGTGATGAAAAAAAAAAAAGTGATGAGTCCAAGATGGCTGTTTAAATGAATAAGCCAGGTAGTTTCTATGAGTATTTATCTACATCTGAAAAAACATTATATACTTGCAGATGGTTCCTAAACTGAGCTTTCAAACACTACTTATTACAACATAAAAATTGTCAAACCACTCCAGCAAGCTGAACATATTTCCTGAACCAACATTTTTTATCCATTTCAAAGAAAATGGGAGGAAGAGTAATTGAAGAAACAAGATGCCACTCATATGATAAAGACATATAAAGCCTAGACAAAGAAAGAGAGGCTTACCTCTGCCAAAACACTTGGACAAGTAAAACCACTAAAGTTGTTTTCAAAGCTGTGTTTGTATTTCAGTCATGCTCTTCCATATCCCCTTTCTTCTTCTATCCCTGCCTCAAGCTAGATGAAACCCTTGGGGGGCGGGAAGCATTTCACATACACATATTCTGCACAGAGACAAAATCTGAGAAAGAACAATCACACTTTTAAACACTTGAAAAAATAAATATTTCTAGGTGACACATTTTTATAGGTTTATTGCTTTTCAGTAGGGTGACATTTGTCAGCAAAAGTCACAGGCTTGACATGGTGGTGATGCTTATTTCACAGAACCAAATTAAGCTGGCTACAGCCATGCTGAGAAGTCACAGAGAACTCACAAAGGAACATGCTCGTAAGAGTGAAGAGTAACTGCCTGAACTTTCTGAGCTGCCAACTACAAAACAGCAACACAGCCAAAAGAAAATATCTTCCAGCTGCAAAAAAATCCCCAACAAATCTTTACTACAATGCTGGAAATACAAACGCTGGGAGCCTCAGTGAACAATTCACCCACATTACATCAGAACACAATTTATTTCATCTTCCCAATGCAAATTCAATAACAACTTACACCTAAATATGAGTTAGGTACCTTTTCCATGTCATTTACACAACACTGACTAAACATCAGCCCAAATGCACTCTGTTTTATTTATATGATTCAATAAGATTTCTAGAGCTGACATACAGCACTTGCACTATGTAAGTAAAGGGCCCCATCTGTACTATCGGTCTGGGTTTTATCCTTAATAACTCTGAATCTACTGAAAGTTTCAAGGCAATTATTAACCAGTGATACACTAGAACTCATTAAAAATTAGTAGACAGCTGGCAGATTTCACTAACGAAAGATATACTCAGAGAACAAGAAGAACATACATTGAAAGAGGCAACCTTTAAATTTTTCCCAATGACTCACATGTTCTTTAGTATATTAAGTCACTTTGAATTAATTCAGATAGTATTATCAAACAATATTAAGTCAATTTATTTTAATTCCCTTAACTAGAAAATAACATATATAAATTCCAGCACAGAAAGGAAACCAAACTGAAAAATATCTCTAATACAGGCTCCTTTGCTAAACTACATCTTAAGTTTCCTGCTGTTCTTCCTCTGTATCTGAATAGCAACTCAGAAATGTTATATGATTATAGACTTTGCAGTAAAATATATAATTATAAAATGCTAGTGAGTGATACATAATAACATTAGTTTCTCTCTTTAGAGTGATTCCAATAAGGTTCAAGCACATGAATCTTTAAAAATACAAAAAAACCCCAAAACTCAGAAAATTTCATTTCAAATATTCTATTTCTCAGGATCCAATGACAACAGAAGTTAATGCAATGACATAATGATTGAGACTGGATCTCTGTAAGTCAGCTGGTCCAAACCACACCCCTCCCACCATCTGTTCTCTGTGCCCAATGGTTCTTTGAAAGAAAAGAAACTTTATGTATTCAACAGCATGATGCACAAAATCACAACATTTAACATATAACCATGTTAGTTACTGAATTCACACAGAATCACAGAATCACTGCATCTCTTTAGGCCTCCTTTCCAGCAGTCTTCTGATAGACTTAGACTCCTGTCTCTGCTCATATTCTCTCTCCCATCCTGAACTGAAAGTAGCTGGCTAAAATAGTGTAGCACTCATTTTGAAGTTATGCTGTTACATATCACCTTCCCATTAGTGGTCCCTTGCACTGGAATCCTGCCTTATGTATGCGACATAAATAGCAGAAAACCAGCAAAAATTATTTTGAATACTGGGGACCCAGGCACAGACTATGTTCTGAAACATAAAAACAGGTGTGATAGATTGTGGCTGCACTAAATTTTCTCTCATTAAACATTCAGAGGCCTTGAAATAACTTCAAAAATGCTTCAAATTTGTTTTTGGTATAACTACCATTCAGATAAACTAACTCATACCAAGTTAAATACAGAATTCAATTCATTACAGAAACCAGTTAACAATGTTTTAATCACTGTCTTCTTATCTTGCCATACAAGAGTTTAGCAGTACAACTTCAGTAAAATGATTATGCTTTTCAGTGTATTCACATTGATAAATATGTAGAAATATACTACATACTTCTATTTAACCACAAAGAACATTCTGATTCGTGATTTATTTTTGACCTCCACAATAACACAACAACGGCTGAAGAATAACAGTCATAAAAACAGAAACTTACAAAATTAATTATTAAAAAAATATNAGAGGAGAAAAGAGAAGGCATTTTTAAAAGCATGCATTTTTCTTGCTCTGCCCTTAGCACTTCTTTTCTCGGCATTAGCTTCCAGGAACTCACTTTTGTTTTCTCAGCTTTTTTCTGATGACAAGGCATGTTGTGATAAGTCATATCAGGCCACATCAGTCATGCAGCAAATACACTGAAATGCTGAAAAACACTTTCCCCGTCAAAGCCATACTTACAGCAGTAAAGAATTTAAAAGGAGTTTCACAGGAAAAATCATGCCTGCATGGTCTACAAAAAAAAAAAAAGTATGGCATTAATAGCCAATTTATACTCTACATTCATTCTGGTTATTCATTGGAGCTAAGCATAATTCATTTCTGATGCTTGTACAAGAACAAAATTTCAGTCTGTCATTTGGTTTTATTTTGGTTTTTTAAAGCCATTGGATAAAGAGGTGATGTCTCAAAAAGAATCTGCATAAGGCAAAAACAATAGATTTGAGCAAAGACCTGTGCATAAACACAAGTAAACCTGGAAAACATACAGTACATCATATACTTTAGGGCATCTCTTCCACTATCTAAAAAAATGGGAAAAAATCAAATGTACAACTGACATACAAGATATTTTTAAAGTTAGAGTACAAAGATCAAAAAACAGCCTTCACCATAGGCAAGACACCAATGGCATGTTATAAGACTTTTATAAAATTAGGCCCTGTAGAACAGTCTTCCTGAAATAGATACTGCATACAACCTGACACATAACTGTACAGTTCATGGGGCTCATGAATTTCACTTCCAGAAACCTTCAATTATGCAGAACTCGCTGACATGACATGTGATGATCACAGCTGGATGTTCTCTTGCCCCATCTGACAACTCCCTCCAAAGACCATTGCTTTAAAACTCCTAAAATGATCCTGACAGAAGTCATTCAGTGTTTCTTCCTTCAGGGAAACTCTTCACAGCCTATTAAAATTATTTATTGGCAAGGCAGGGGGGCTTCTGAGATCTGTGACCAAAAGACCTGAGGTATGGCATTACACCAGAAGAGGAACTGGTAAGATTAGTGCAAAAATGTGCTACTTGCCCTAACACACAGTATGTCTTTACCTCAGAATAAGACGCTCAAATCAAACCCAGCAAACCAAGTATTAAAATTCAAAAGGCCTCCAAAATTCACACCAACAGCTTAAGAAAGAGGGGGTTTGAACAGTTCATTTGAACATATGCACTTCCAGGGACATTCTTCATATCCCTTAGGTCTTTGCAGCAAAGGCAGTACTGCACAGATGACAGCTGGAGGTCTTAAAATCCTTGGCATTCACCCACCATGAAAGTGGTGCCACGAATGACACTTGACACTGACATTGAGAGTTGGAGATTTTAAGACAACCAGACAAACAGAAATCACAAAATATGTTATTTATTGCTTGTAAACTTGAGGAAATCTGGGAGTGCAAAAACAGTAAAGGAGTTGGAGTGCTTGGGGATGACATTATTTGCAAAAACAAGAGTTGGGACAGGTTTGAGAGAGAAAACTTCTGCGGTTTGTAGTTTGTTTATAGTGGTGGGTAAATAGTGAGGAAAAAAGAAAGAATCAGCGATGTCTTCTGTCCACTACAATTTCTGGCTTCACTAAAGAAGGCAATAATTAATTGGCAGCAGGTAAGCCATCAATAGCATTTCCAGCATCAGTTCTTGCTGTGCTACAAATCACTTGTCCTCAAAGACAGATTCTGCAGCCATTAAGAAATACAGGCTTCCATTCCTCAAGACAGAGTGATTACTGATGGAGAAAAGGCAGCTGTACAATAAGTTTTCCCATGACCTGTAACACCTGTGTACTATGCTGGGCACTCATACTCCCTGCTGAACAGTTTTCATAAACATTACAGGCCAAAAAATCCTGACTGTAGAAATCTTACAGCAACTGTAGAACTTATTGCAACATCCTTTTCCCAGGCCTTGAGAAAGATAAACTTGCCTCAGCCAGAACTATCCTCAACATTGCAAGTAAGATGACTAATCTAAAAAGTCTTTTTTAAAGCATTTCCTCTCCACTTTGGACATTTTCAAGAATTACCTGCTTTGTTTTCTCTGCCCCATCTTCCACTGTGAGCTCTCACTCAGCAGAAACAGCAATACTAGAATATCCCTGATTATCCCACAGTGTTAAATTTTCAAATGAAAAATTATGACCTTTCTCCAATGATATCCCACAGAAGTAGGCTGGAAATGTCTTCAGAAAACCATTATCTTCCTCATATCTCTGATGCCTTGAAACAGAGACCGGACAGAGCTAGAGAATAAAGTAGGNGAGCTAAAGCTTAAGGCATCATCTCCTCCTACAAAATATGCAAAGGGCTACTGCTGAACTAATCACATTGATTAATACTGTTTTCCTGTGCTTCCAGTTAATTCTCACCCATTGATTTTTGTCTTATTGTCACACTGCAAACCAGCAAAAACATTCTTCTACAGTATCTGGTGAATATGGTCATGATAGATAACCAGGTAATATAAATCATTTTGCACTACAAAGTACTTGTAGAAGCAACCTGTGGATTCCTTTCCCTTCATCACCCAACTGTGTGAGTCTATTCTACCCTCTAGCCTCAGGTATTTTGTTCTAAGCGGCAAGGTAAAGACAAGCACAAAACCTAAGAAGCCTGGTGGAAAGCTCTGGTTGTCCCTGAAGCAAAATTAGACAGCTGCTGTTGGCTGCTGTTGGCATGCAGACTCTTGGCTGCTGTTTTCATTTTTGCCTTTTCCTCCTGAACCAAAATATTTCACATCTCAGAATTTTAAAAGGCCCAGACCATTTCATTTTCCTGTCCTCATCCCATCCAGGACCCAGAATAATTCAGTACTTCAGATTTGCTTCCTTGAATGACATACTGTAGCATGAACTTGCTCACAAGATAAAACACATTCAATGAATAAAAAAATGTTCAACATAAAATACTTAGTGTATACTTCTCAAGAGAACGGACTCAAGGATTCACACATAAAGGTTTTTAACTGCCATTTCTTGTCTATTTCTGAAATTTACACATTGTACTCTTTTGACTTTTCTTCTAGCTGTAAGTTCTCATCACCTCTACTGCTCCAGATATTTGTGACTTACAATGCTGATGTTAGGGGGCATTAAAATCAGTCAATTATCAATCAAATTCACTTTTGGTCACAAAATATCACTTTTTTTGGAAAGAAGTGCGGCACAACTGATTTAATACAACTTCTCCTTCTTGTCAGGTGTGTTTTTCTTATAAGGACTGAATCTGATGCTGTTCCAGCTGCTGACTTTAACAGTTAATTATTATCAGACCTATTAATATAGTAGTTTTAAACTAATAACCACAATCTTCTGTCTCTGGAGAATAGATTTCTTTTCAGGCAAGTCAGAATAAGCTTCATGCCCTAAGAAAGTCTCTTAGCACCCAGCACAATGCCATCAATTCAGTGCTGAGTGCCACATTCCAAAATACAAATTCCTTCTGCAAGGAAACCTGCAATGTCCCTCTGAAGATGCAAAAAAGCATTTGTCTAAACCTGCTTCTCACTTACAGCAACCTCAACCCAAATGTCCTCCTCAACGTGAAATTGTAATAACACTGAAGATGTCTAATTCACTGAGAATTAAAAAGTCAAAGCTTTGTTAACATTTTAATCAAAAAACAAAATTATCATTGTATTACATTTAAAGGAAGAAAATATTTATAGAAAAATTACCAAGGGTGCTATATACTAATGCTATTGAAGGAGACGGGAAAAAAAATCTTGAATCACATCAAAAAGAAAGCTGCCAGGGATCAGCCCAGCAGTCTGAGCACACATCAAATTTGCATTATTCAGCTACTGACCTAGCAGACTTTCCATTAGTCAGCAAAAGCAAACATCTTAGAGCCTCCATATTGTTTTGAATTAGATCAACAATATCAACTGTAATAATGCAAAGAAGTGTAATAATGCAAAGAAGTGTAATAATGCAACTGAACTAATGCATGTCATTGGTAAGACGATTCCAATTTTTTCTTTTTTTCGCACATAAAGAGGGAGTCCTTAAATTTAAAAAATTACAGCCTTTACCTATTCCAAAGTCATCAGTGGAACTTACAGTCTAGAACAGTTTCGTGTTTCCTAATAATGACAAGAACTTGCACCACATCTTGCCTTCACTATCGGGGTGTCCCATCAATCAGAGGTATCCCTAAATCCAGCTGTACACTCTATTTAGCCTCTGTGCTGGTGCAGCTACCCAGGTGCTGGCAGGTGAGCTGTAGGGTGGCCCCTGTGAGCTCCAGACTCTGCGCCGGCACCTCTGTTCCAGACAGCTTCAATGGACCCACCACAGTGCTCAGCTGAGCTCAGCAGTCAAGATCATAGAACCACCAATTGTCAAAAGACACCTTTAAAGGTCAGCTAGTCCAACTCCCCTGCAATAATCAGACAGATCTTCAACTGGAACAGATTGCTCAGAGCCTCGTCATACCTGACCATGAATGTTTACAGAGATAAAGCATCTACCACCTCTCTGAAAAACATGTCCCATTGTTTAATCATTCTCATAGGAAAAATTCCTTCCTTATATTTAGTCAAAACTGACCTTCTTTAGCTTAAAATGATTATCCCTTGTCCTATCACTACAGATCCTGCTGAAAGGAGGTGGATCTGAGAATTCCCTTCAGCCCATGACAAAGACCATGGCGAGGCAGCTGGCACCTGAAGCCCATGGAGGTCCATGGTGGAGCAGAGACCATTTGCAGGATTTTCAGGATTGGGAGGACCCCAGATGGATAAGCCCTGAAGAAAGCTTCAACCCATACAACCCCAAGCCAGAGCAGGGTCTTGGCAGGAGCAGCAGCCTGGAGCCCGCGCAGGAGTAGGTTTTCTGGCAGGACCTGTGACCCATGGGGGACCCTTGCTGGAGCAGTCCATTTCTGAAGGTCTGCATCTCGTGATGAGGGCCCAAGCTGGAGCAAGGGAAGAGCATGAGGAGACAGGAGAAGTACCACAAATTAGGAATGGACTACAACCCCATTACCAATCCCCCTGCACCACTTGGTGGAGAGCATATAGAACAGCTGGGAGTGAAGCTGAGTTTGGGAAGGGAGAGGTGTTTTAGGTTTTGCCTTTGTTTCTGAGGATTCTACTCTATTTTTAATTGGAAATAAATTAAATTAATTTCCCCGAGTCTGTTTTGTCTGTGATGATAATTCCTGAGTGACTTCCTCTTCCCATCCTGACCCACAAGCTTTATCATCTTGTACCTCCTGTCCTGGTGAAGAGGGAGAGTGACAGAGCAGCTAGCAGCCACCCAAGGTCAACCCCCAAAGATTGTTTCCTTTCTCAGTCAAGTAGATTTGCTGTCATCAGAACAATGCAAGAATAAAATAACAAATCTCCAGAAAATAGGTTTTATAGCATTCTCAGCATTTTAACTTTTATAGAATATACTATTGTGTTTTCAAAGGGAAAATATTTCACAAGGCTGGAAATAAGGTAATTTCAGTAGTGCTTTAAAACTGAATTGTCATTAAAAAAAATCAGAAACCTCTATAGCCATTGCAATTCTCTTATCTCAGGCAAGAGCCAAAAAAAGACTAAGTATACAATCTAAATCATCCAGACTGTTAAACAGTCACTAGAGACAAACTATTTAGCACTTAATGAGATAAAATTAGGAAGACTAAACCTAATTAAGGGTCTTTTAAAGAATGATCCACAAGTGGCTACCTTTTCACAAAATTTGTAGTTACCATCAAAACCAGAGAAACACAGATTTTGAACCTGCAAAAAATCTTCTGACTGTAAAATGATTTTACATTTGTAATTCTCTCAAAATTCCTTGACATAATAATTAAAAAAATATGCAGCAGATATATACCTAATAAATTTACTCTGATAAAGCAAAGGAGAATGTAGTATCTGTTAGCAGAAACACAGTCAATTCTAGCACTTCTGTTAGGGTTTCTTTAGACTTGGCATCAGCAGTTTAGACCTTCCTACGCTGGTAGGTTCTAATAAATTAGTCACAGATTTAGAAAACTATGTCAGTTATTGAAACATACCTCCTGTCCTTATTTTGACGTTACCTACAGGCTTAAAATTCCATATGTGACAAACCCCAGCACTTTACCACTGTAAGAAATCCTTCCTGATAAGAACTATAAGCTGGTTCATATTTTCATTAGATCTAAAAATGAACTGCCTTTGAATTCAGCTTCAAATTAAAGACAAACTCATGTCTGAAACAGTAATGGCTTTGGTACAGAATTAAGGACCTTCTGCATGCCCAAGGTTTCTGAAAGTAGAAAGGAATCCTACTTCCAAATACACATCACAAAATCTGTTGTATATTAATGGTCAATAAACATCTAGAGTCTTACACAAGAAATACACCAAATTTCCTCGTGTATCCTTGTTCCACACACAGACTGCAGAAAAAGTGGCAGAACAGTGGCATCAGCAGATCTGATAATGTATATAAGGACAGCTCTATTGAGGCTTCATGATTTGAATGCCTGGAACTGAAACGAGTGTCTTGGACTACATCCAACTGTGGGCACTGATCACACAGTCAGAATTTTGTTCTGAGGAACAAATTTCTACATGTATCAGCATTCCACAATATTCTATTAAGGAATTACGAGTTATAAGAAGACAGCTGCTGGATGATTCCATTACTGGTCCCTGTGCTAGCCATTTAGCCCAACATCCAAATATTAATGAGAGTTTTGGATTAAGCTGCCACAAGATGCAGAGTGATTTACAAGGAGTAAAATTCTTCATCCTCAGTTTTACTTGAATTTCTTGTATCTGTTTGCTTTGATAGGTGTTTATGTTTTCCTGCTCCATGTCTATGTCTGACTGATCTTGAAAAATGCAACCTTTTAGATTTACACATCTTCCCAATCAGCACAGTCCTGCACTGATTATTCAAATCATGTCTTTGAACCATCTGTAGCTGTTTCTACCATTAGGAGATGAGGGAAGCAGTCAACTTAGTTACACCCAAAGCTGACGGTAACTTCACGCAGGTATTTCAGCTACCCTCCATCTATTCCAACCATTAAGAGCATCTCCTTTCCCTAGAAGCCATTTCTCTCCCTGCTGTTCCTGATCCCTCCCACCCATTCATTTGACTCTGTCTGTCTAAATAACTAACCTAAAACACTAAAAAATTCTTCAATACAAACTGATTACAACACTGTCATTCTTACACGGAGTTCAGAAAGTGAAACAAACCTTGTAACATGCAGTTTTATTTATTTTATTAAATTTCAAGAGAACAACAATATTCTTCATCTCGATCAAGCAGCTGCAGTTTCAAAACCCCTAATATGTGCAAATGAATGGCATATGAAGTACCGTAAGTAAGGCTTGTGATACTGACTATTCAATCACTAAGTTGCAAGGACAGTGAAAAAAGATGATTTGGAATTGGAAAGGTGATTATGAAAGAAAGGTGATTTTTTTGTTTGTTTTGATGAGTTTTTCTGTAATTATAAGCATATAGAAAGGGATAAAGGAGCAGTGGGGAACAATTAATGCAAATCAACTAGCTCTAGAGAAGAGAATGAGTATGCACTACATTATAAACTCATCATCCTGATACACACACAAACACTAAGAGATCTTTTTAATGGGTCTCTAAGCAAACATTGCTTCAGCCTTGCCAACACAAAAATTATTTTTGAAATTAAAACATAGGTTTCTTATTCTGTGATCATGATTTCATATCATGATGTAATTTATAATTTAAAGTGTATAGGTTGCAGTTACTGCATATAACAACATTAAGAACAAAATCCTGATGATTAATATTTCAGGTATAAACACTGGCTCTCCTCTAATCCTTCTGGTTGGATAATTATTCTGGTAATAGAATAATTCTGGTAAGAATAATAATAAAAAAAAACCCTACAAAATATTTTGCCCAAATTCTGGTAATCTTTCAAACAGTAAGACATGACAGAGACATATCTGAGAGCCAAATACAGGACAAGAGTAAGACACAAAAACACCTGTGTGAACCCTCCATGAATCATCACTGAGTGGATGGATTGGGACACACTGTCCCTACCTGCCCACAAACCACCAAAACACTTTTGCTTTTACATACACCTTTTATCTTAATGTTGTTATGACAAACTACCAGAATTTGATGAGTACAAACCACAAAATACTCTTAAATTTGCATTTACTTAAATCTGTTTAAAGGTGCTGGCTTTCAAGAACCTTCCGAAGGTCGAAGACCTAATCAGAGAATCACAAAATCAACTAGACTGGAAAAGATCTCCAAGAGTTGTTTAGCCTGGAAAAAAGGTGATTCGGGAGAGACCACACCACTCACTACAACCACCTGAAAGGAGGCTGTAGCCAGGTGGGGACTGGTCTCTTCTCCCAGTGACTTCTAACCAGTAACACAAGAAGACACAGTCTTAAGCTGCCTCAGGAGAGATTTACATTGCACATTAGGAAGAATTTCTTCACTGAAAGGGTGACTAATGAACTGCCCAGGGAGGTGTTGAAGTCACTGCCCCTGGGAGGTGTTTAAGAAAAACCTGGATGTGGCACTCAATAGCCTAGCTGGTGTGCAGTCATGGGTTGGA
>VXBB01017309.1:103179-113536 GCA_013399915.1 Illadopsis cleaveri
TATTAATAAAAATGTATCTTTAATGAGTAGATGCTCCTGTTCTGATTGCACTGTGACAGAAATTTTACTGTATATGTTTGATTTCCTTTGTTTGAAATAAAAAGTGCAATGATTTTTTTTTTTTTTAAATTTGGATCAATAGTGTCACAAAACTAAATAATTATGCATTAAATTTCCCATGATAAGCAAGAAGTACTTGTGACTCATATTTGGACAATAATTTAAACATATTAAATATGTATGATTATTGTGAGTGTCCTGAACAGCTATTTGGATATGTTCCAGAAACAAAATTGTCCCTATTTCTGAATAAAAATATTCAGATTAAAAATGTAGAGAAATTGGAATTCCAGCAATAGTTCAATGTTTCTCTA
Source organism: Illadopsis cleaveri (assembly GCA_013399915.1). Taxonomy (NCBI): domain Eukaryota; kingdom Metazoa; phylum Chordata; class Aves; order Passeriformes; family Timaliidae; genus Illadopsis; species Illadopsis cleaveri. Next base: position 103,554 of record VXBB01017309.1, read on the forward strand.
GTGGCTGGAACTAGATGGTCTCTAAGTTCCCTTCCAACCCAGATAATTCTATTGCTCTGTGATTCAGAGCCGTCAATCCTTCTTCCCTTTCTGATAAATAGTACATCAAAAATGCCATATGTGAAAATTAAATGGTATATATTCTGGTCTCTGATTTTAAAAAAATGAAAGAAGGGCAAACAGAGACCATTTGAGAAAGCAGATGAACAACCACCCTAACATGGAAAGAGACAAGCCAAGGTGGTAGAATTGGAGAGTGATAATAATCACCAAACTATAGGGTCATAAATATGCAGAGAGAAAAGAACTTTGGAAGAAATACCCATACTCCTGTACATCCTTTAAAATGGTATCTGCAGGTATTTTGAGAATAGTACAGAAGCCTCAGGTTCATAACTCCACAGCATCAGACTAACATCTTTATCAAGATGCTATACTTGCAATATGTGGACTACTCCTGTAAGGTGAATGGACTCTACTGTGGAATAATGCATTATTGTGGAATAAGAACAAACTTTTTTATACCTAGTTACCAACAACTGGTTGGAACACCTCTGAAGCATGCTCTTTCAGATAGCTTTGGCATATATTCAGGAGAAAAAAATGTCATCTGTTTGAAAGAGAAATCTCTTTGTCCTTGATTAAAAGGCTTTTAAAACACTATTCCTCAGACGATGATTCATATGGCAAAAAAAAGACTGAGGGACAGAAGAAAAGTTTTTAGTTAGAGATAGCTTCTTCTTTGTCAAAAATCATTTCCCTGTCTCATTAAACTAGTCAAGATTGAACAGCTCAACAATCCATTTGGTTCTAAATAACCTCTACTTTTTCATTAAGGGAGCTGTCAGAAATGACCATAATCCCTAATCTGCAAAAATGTTCTTTAGTCCTCTCCAACTCATCCACATAGTTGGCCAGATTTCTACCCTCCAAAATTACAGCAATAAAAAATGTCATTATGAAGAGGGACAAAATTCTCCACATCTGATGCATGAACATCTGCTGTTTGCAACCTAGTTGAAAGTCCTCTGGTTTTGGCTCAGTGAGAGTGAAGCTGTTCTGTCTAGGCCTTCCTTTGTTGGGGGAAAAAACTTAGAGGGATATGTCAATATGTAAACCAGCAGCAGGGTTTAGATAAGACAGATTAAACCAAAAGAATAATAATAATAATAAAATCCCTTAACCTTCCCATTTTTCCTCAAGTATTGCTTCCATTTGTTACTATCAAACAAGCTTTTAAGTTTTCACCCTGGGGTAAATTACCATGCTGTCATGAACAACATAATCTGTACGAGAATAAAAAATATAAACACAATTTTGTGTTTATAAAAGCTGTATATACATATTTTTCCCTCATGAAAACAAGAAATCACAAGATAAAGACAAAGAATGAACTTTCATATTTTTTTCAGGACTGTTACATAAATGCGACAGTTAACAGAGAAGAATAATATACAAATATTAATCAGGCATTCAGATTAGTAAAGAGACGTTTCTCTGTGCATGAAAAATTATTTACAAATTGTATTTTCACAAAAAAAATAATATTGTCTTAATATGGAATCAAATCAGTGAACTGGAAACCTTTTCCTTTAAAGATTTAACTTTTTCTTGAGGTTTGCCATCCTCAGTTCTCTATTTAGTGTGCTGGATCACCCTGCTATTTAAAGAGTCAGAGCACTTACTAGGCAATTCAGGAGAGCCACACGTTCTCTCTTACAACTCACAGCAGCCATGGTATTAGCCCTATCCCATGCTAGATATCTGGGAGACTAAGAAGATATAAATAAAAACCCATGAGTATCAGTATTGTGCATATCAAAGGCCAGGCTTGAGTAACTGCAAGAGAACTGTGCATTACTCTTTGAATAATCAACAAGAAAACTATTTGTTCTAGTAATTAATCTGTATTTTCAAAACTCTTGAAAAGTAGAAGATTTGGGCCTTAGGAAACTCTGAAAACATTTCAAGAGTTCAAACAATCACCGGAAGAAATATGAACATATTAGGATATTTCTCTCTTTTCTCCTCTGTCTTCAAAAAGGGTAGATAAGAATGTTTATTTAATCTCTAACCTGTAACTCTAAACTCTGTACTTATATTATATCAGGGCAAAAAAAATAAATTCCTGATTAAGTCTTATAGTTATAAGGATCAGCCAGGTATGAAAGTTAGAGTAAGTCCATCTAAGCATCCATCCAGTGGGTTTCTTAGTAAAAATAACCAGCGTTTGAATGTGCAATGTTGAACTACCATAGCCAGACATGAGCAAATGCCCCTGATCAGAAAAATCAAGGCTAGATTCAGGACCTTGTAATTTCCATTTCAAAGCATATTAATGTTAGAGCAAAACTTAGCAATTGATAGGATAATTGCATAAGACCAAGTAGGTTGTCTATTTTCCTGTTAGACTCTTAAGCCTTAATTCAAAGCTATTTTGCAGATTCTTATGTACCACTGACATTGGATTTCTAGACCTCTTAAGCTTACCCTAACTTCCAGAAAGGGTATCTAGGAACTGGATTATTTTTCCAATCTTTGAAATATTCTCAAATATTGCTTCTTTAAGATGGGATAGTCAAAAGTCTGAAACTTTCAAGTGGCTTGTGTGCCAGACAAAAGGTTCATCTTGAAACAAACACAGAAATTTAACTTCAGATCCCCAAAACTGTGTCATTTTGGAGTGTTGCAATGCAAACAATAATGAACACCTAGATAAAGCCCACCCCAAAGCAAACAAAAAAAAGTTTTTATAATTTGCTCATTTTCAAAATTATAGATACGGAATTTATGTGTTGATTGAAGACAACAGGGGAATGTACTGTACAAGGATACTCAAAGTGAATTTTCAAGGGAAAAGGAAGGTTTCTGATTGGCTTGCTGGTACTGTATTCTCTACAAGTGAAAATCTCTGACATGATTGTTTATCAGATTAGAAACACCTTTCTAGATAGGTATATTGCTATCCCATTTTCCAGAGGAGACATGAACCTCTGGTGGCCAGCAGGTACCCAGCTCTGCAGGGTCACAACTGAGCATAGCTCAACATTCTTTGTTTGCTGAATAAATGAGTGATTGTCCTGGGTTGAACTGTCAAAAATAAAGACAGAAGATATAAGCAGAGGTTTCATTTGGAAGTTTTACACACACTTGAAAGAAGAAATTAGGCCCTTTCTTAATCATTCTCAGCTTCAACTGAAAATGGAAACCACCCTCCTTATCCCTACACTACACACAAGTATACGTGACAGACTATAATCTTAGTGTGCAGTAATATTAGAATTTTCTTTTATTTCTAAGTCATGAGGTAAAAAATTCCTGAAACATGGGAACAAAGTTCATGACTTTTTCTGTGGTCTTGCCGTAGGCTGAATGAGGTACAAATGACTGGAAACTAGCACATATAGCAAGGCCATTTTATTTTGTACCATCACGTTTTCAGACACTTGCCTCCAGGCTTCATGGTTTTCTTTTTAGAGCTCTTGCTTTTGACTTGCTGCACACATATTTTTAACTGCAGGGTTGTACAAACACAGTTAGATTATTTGTGCTACAAAACAGTGCCCAAGTGGTGTATTAAATAGACTCTTCCCCTTGCAAATGCTTCAAAATCAAGACAGAATTATCAACAGTATCTCATTTTTGGAACTCAGTAATGGAGGGGAAGCCACACAGGGCACCATATTACAGGGGTTGCAATTTTGAATTCATAAATATTCAGGTGTTCCTGAACTCTTTGATTTTTTTCCTCAGTTGTACCAGTGTAATCTATTAATCTGAAGTGGGACTTAATGAGACTAGTGGAACAGGAGGGGTTCATTTTCATGAATAACAGTCAACTAAAGAGAAAAAGCTCTTTTTCCTCAAGACTGGTAATTATTAGAAAAGAAAATTAATATATTTATTCAATAGAAGAGGAAAATGAGCATTCTTACAAACTCAATCTTCACAATATTCTTTCAAAGGATGCTGTTGAAGACAATTTTATTTGTACTGTGGTAGTGCTGTAGAAGTTTCAGTTATTTTCTGGCAGTTTTATGGTGCTCATCGCACAATGGTGAATGGAGGGGTTAATTGAATGACTGTTTCATGTTTCATTAAGTGTGTTTCCAAAGGATGTGTTTGAGCCTGGGAGAAGTAGAAGTATGCTAGAAAGAGGGAATGATAAGAACTGATATTATGAGTCTGAGAATGAGAGTTCATGCAAATGATAGTTGATGGAAAAATGGAAAGAGAAAATGGGAATAACAGGTGCGTTACTGAAAAATTAAAAGAAGCAGATAACACTGGTGAAATAACCATAGACTACAGAGCAAAATTAAAAATATAATAAATTACTTCTTGTAGCAGAATTCTGACTCGTATAAGCAAAGCCACAGAAAAGGGTGCTGCAAAAACTGAAGCACAGTATGATAAAAGTCTAGAGAAGAGGTTTAGCCATATGGCTACTTGGGAAAGAAATATCTATAACACCCACATCTGAAGTTATTATACTCACAAAAGCATCAGGTTTTTGAGCAAGTTCCAGATTTGAAAATCTAGAAATTGAAGAAAAATGTCACAACCACATTATATATTTGAGTGATAGGCTGGATGGTGGTACCATCAATGCCAATCAAGAAAGAGATAAAGGGAGTGAGAAAAAAAAGAAAGCTTTGATTAGAAAAGGAGAGGAGAGGAGAAGCTGATCTGCAAGCTGTTGTCATAGAGATATTCACTAAGTTCAGGCTTATAGATTAGATCAAATTCAGAGATAAAAATTACAGGATTTGCCTGAAGAACCATTGAATTTCCTTCTGATGCTGCATAGGTAGAGGAACAGTGATAAATACTGAAGATGAATTAGCAGATGACAGAGTACTGTAAATCAATAAAGGACAAGGAAGACCACAAATAATTTTGGACGAAAATTAAAAGTGGTTTTGAAATTTACCAAAGAAAAACAGTCTTAATAAAAATTGAGACAAGGTAACTGAAAAAGAAAACCACAGGGAGCTAAACTGAAGTTTCCAAGTGCAGATGCAAAACCTGACATAGATACCAGCAAGAGTTTTAAATTAACTAGTAGATTAAAATAAGATAATTTGGCTATTCTTGCATACTATTTGTACAACACTGATAATATTATCTGTAAGTCTGTCTTTCAGAGGGGTTGAAACGTACAGGTATCATACGGCATACCAAGTAACAACTACCACTAAAATTATGCCACCATGGTTGAGCACTCAGTTGAAAAACATTTAATATGACTCTATCCCAGGTGAAATTAATTAAATAAATGAGAAAATGTAAGGACATAATATCTAGCTTAAATATACATTTTTACTATACGACTCTTTTTTTTTTGGCAGATTATTATAATCTCAGAATATTTTTAGAGATATGTTCAGTAGGAAAAAATCCAACTGGGTTGAAGGTCACTGATTTGAAACATGGTTACAATGTAATAGTTATAATCAGGAGATAATTGTAGTGCAATTCTTTCCAATACTCCAGGTTTAAAGTCACTGACAGTGATCCCAAATCTAGGAACTGGTCAGTTGCAAAACATGTGCAGTATTGTCTTAACAATTGTTTCTCAATAACCTACCTGAATTAAATGTACACCGAATATTAATTGTCATGTCCCTATACATTGAGATGTCTGAAAAACATGGCTTCACATTCAGCAGCAGCCAAAAAAGCCCAGAAAATACTGTACATCACTGGGAAGGGTGTGGAGAACAAGACAGAGAACATAATTTTGCTCTATTAAAGACCTTGCTGCACCAACGTTTTAAGCATTCTGTGCAGCTCTGATTTCTGCATCTCAAGAAGGATGTAGTGCATTTAGAAGTGTACAGAGACAAAAATCTAAAATAAGCACAGGATGAAAAAATGCCTCGCGAGTTGTTACTGAAAATATTTTAATTCTTTATTTGGTCAAAGCATAAACTGTATATGATCATGACATATATGATCTAGGTTTACAAAATCAAGAAATCAGATAAGGTGAGTGAGACCCACCGACTTATACAATAACTAAGGTTCAGTCTGTAAACTAGAAGGAAATAAGTTTAAAGCAGTATATGATGCTGCCCTGGCTTGTAGTATGGGATGTACACAAGTATTCTATCACCATCTTCATGAACTGTTGAATCCAATTGTTGAAGTGGTTTTCCCCCTAGGCGCTGCCCCCCTCCCTTTTCTGTTAATGTGTCTTCTGTTAATGGCCCATCAATACCTTGCCCATGACTCATAGATAAGCTATCTCTCGTTAATGGGCCATCAAGGACCCTCCCTGTNTGCCTAAGAAGTTTTTGATGAGTTATCACCAGATTGAAGCATGCATTAGATGAGGTTATGAAAAATCAGTCCGTGAGAGATAAGCAGGGGTGTAATTTCCAACATCCGAAATGCAACATCTGTAGACGTTGGCAGAGGCAAGTACCATGGGTCACCCAAAATGCCCTGTTTTGAGAGGTCCTGCCAAGGGAGCACTCACCTTGCCACTAGCTAGCTGAATTGCTCGACTTACCCAGAGGATCATGTCCATAAGGTGAAGGCTTTTAATTGAACTAATCATACACATAGTGGGTATCAAAATTAAATCCAAAAACTGACTGATTTTTTTGTAGCTATAGCTATGCTTTACAACTCTAATGTCCTTTCTTTCTGACATAGTATCAAAAAGACCTGTACCTAATTGTTTAACATCTCTGATTAACACCAGCATTATAACAACTCCTGTTTTCTGAACTCTCTGGCTTGATTTATAGTTGATTTTGTTTATGGTGGGAATATGCAAAACGGCGGAAGTAGAATATGGCCTTTGCTAAGCTCACTTTCTGTTGCAAACTCATTCTACAGTTCTTGACAAACAAAAATTTGATCATGAGCACTACTTAGACATAGATTGCCACATCATTTCTAATTCCTTTATTATAGATTTCTCCTAATTACAAAAAAAAAAAAGGAAGCAAGCATTCCTGAAAAATTTTGAATCTTCATCAGTGATGTTCAGATAGGGGTTGTTTTCTGGTGGGTTTTTTTGGTTTTTTTTTTACTTTTGCTTTCACATGGTATCTCTCTGGTTTAGTTTAGTTTCCTTGCTTTTCCAGCTGGACAGCTGATCACAATTTTAACACTTTTTAAAAGAAATTTTCTTCTAACATCTATTTATCCCTCCATATCTAATTGCTGATCATTTTGTCAAGGATGCAATGGATCAGTTTTTACAAGCTTATTTTCCAGTGATTTAGCAACTATGATGGTCATAAATCAGGCCAGAATCTTCACTGATACTGTACATTTTAATGGTTATCTACACATAAGTACATACTATTTGATTTTTAAATTATGTAGGATAGAAAATATTCCCACTTGATACCTGTAAGTTGATGCTGAAAATTCTTATGCAGGTAATGGTGGTTGTACTCAACATAAACTAATATTCAATCACACTTTATTTGGCTCAGTTTTTTAAAAAAACATTGTAGCTATAAAAAGAAATTAAAGGAACTACAAAGCTGTGATATGGTTTAAAAGGCTTAAAAAATTAGTTTGAACGCTAAAATTGTTTAAATTGCATAGAGCATTAAACCCCACTCAGTACTATGTCCCTGCTTTTGGTATTTTGCCTGTGACGGATTGGCAATTCTCTACAGAGATCTGTAGAAATGCAAGAGTAAAAGGAAAGATTTTCAGCTTTCTGAATTTTAGAACAAATGCCATCTGGACTAATTTGTGAACACTGCTTCAGTTCAGCTCAATACACAGGGAAATATCTGAGAGGGAGTATGGTTATATAGAGGAAAGTAATGGACCTATCACTAATTTGTATGCTTTAGGAGCTCTCTAGCATTTCTTAGGAGGTTCTCTTCAATAGGTTACAGTATTATGTTTGATTAAGGCGGTGCAAAAATATTTGTCTCACTGGAAATAAAGTCACAACTTTAAACAAATAACTTGTCCATTTGTCTTCTGATTTTAGGCAGAGAGGAGTTCAGCATGTATGGCGCTGTGTGGATTGCATCAGCTGTTATGGGACTATATTTTGGATCTGCTTGGATGTTGAATCTCTTTAAAATATCACTTTTATAACAGGCTGTCCTTCCTTACTAGTTAGCCCATAGCCTAACTTTCCCAAATAAATTATGAAGCCAAAACTTTTTGGGTCCTAAATAATAGCTGTACATTTCCTATCACCATCTGTTGGTTTTGGATGCAATGTAATATGTCATGCTTCCAGCAGGTCACATGTGCTTCGACTGTCAATCTGGCCATAGTAAATTTTTCCTGTGGTTTTATAAGTTACCTAATGAAACATCCAGCTATATTAGGCCACATACTTTCACACACTTTATTTAATATAAATATCTGGTAATTTTAAAATAAACTTTTAAATGGAAATATTGAGATGTTGCTTATTGTAACATCAGTTTTGATTTGCCCTGATTTGTAAAATGCAGTGGTAGCCAAAAGAAGAAAAATAATACTCTTTTAACAATCTGAATAATTCAGATGAAAACACAGACTCTTGCTAGTTAGTTTTTTATGCCAAGAATGAATCTCAGCTATGAAACAAGTAAAAGGTACCCCATGTGAAGTAGGAAAAAAACATACTTCACAGGAATTTCTAAAACTGTAATGGCATTAAAAATCTCAATCGCAGCAATACCCAGAGAATGGCTAATAAACTTAAACATATGGATCTCACTGTGATTTTATCAGTTTATGCGGTAAACAAGTTCTGTTCTTAATTACAGCAAACAAACAATTGCAATCAGCTGTCAGACATTGCAACTGGGATTTCACTCACATTGCACTATGTATAAACAGTAGTTTATCCAAAGAGAAGTACTGTTGATAGGAAAAGGCAATATTTTTGAAGGTATTTGGAGTTTTTATGTCTCCAAGCACCTAAAAATCTTTAAAAGTCTCTATTTCATTATAATTTCTTGCTGTGGAACTGACTGAATTGATTCTGTGATTCTGATCAGTAATAAAACTTGAAAAGACACCTGGGCAGGCTTTGACTGATGACACAGTTCATTACTGATTTACTGTGTGGGAAAAAAGACTTTTTCTTTTTTGACTGAAAGTTAAAAGTATTTCACAGAATCAATTATGTTGGAAAAATATTCTGAGCTTTCAAGTCCAACCTATGAACTAACACCACTTTGCCGACTAGATCATTAAGTGCCACATCCAGTCTTTTCTTGAGCGTCACTTCCTGGGCAGAACATTCTAATGTTTAACCACCCGTTTTGCAAAGAAATTCCTCCTAACATCCAATGTAAACCTCCCCTCACACAGCTTGTGAGTAAAGACAAGAGCAAGAGCAATCTTTAGAGATTTCTGGCATCCTCAGAGGTTTACTTTAGAACTTTATTCAAAATAGGGCCATCTACTAAAATTTCATTTTTCAAGTGACAGGCAGCATGAGGGCCAAAGCTCAGTAAAATCTGTTTCTGGTCCTCAGGAATATTCCTCTCCAGAGCAAGGATATTGTTGAACTGCATCAGATGTCTGTCTATGCCTTCCCCAGCCCACAGAGAACTGCTAAAACAGGCAAACTTTTTCCATGTATAATTAATATGTAGATCACTGCTGCAGTACTTTATGCTGGTGCACTCAGCCCTATGGAGGGAGACATTCACAATTCAATAGGTGATTTAAATGGTCATAACTCATTCAAACCAAAACAAATTACTTCCAGTATAGGATTTCTTGAAAAAGTTTCATTCTTATGGCAGATTTCTTCTTGCAAGGGTCAGCAACTTTCAGAGGAGTGTTCCAAAATAGGTCAGTTTTGCATAAATCTTACTGTTTTGCCTCATTTGCGCTCAGAATTACTGAAAATACCATGGCTCTTAAAATACAGAGAAAGGAAAAAAGCAAATAACAGAAGGAAATATTTAAGAAAGGGTTTAGAGGGGAAATCCATAGAGAAGTTCCTTTAAAAGAGTAGTTATTACTCTGCTGTTTTAAAGAGGGCAAAA
>VXBB01017309.1:119604-143345 GCA_013399915.1 Illadopsis cleaveri
GAACTGCTGCTACATGTGACTACATGGACAATATTCCCTTGATTCTGTCTACACAAATTCAGAATAAATTAGCTTCCCACTGTGGTCTTTTTCTAGAAATCGATGTTTTTCCCTTGCACATGCATTGGACCAATTTTCTCTCCCTAGGAGCTAGAATTTTCTATCTCACAAAGAAAGAATCACTGATTTAATAACTTGTCAATGAAAAAGTAAATTAATTGGAGAAGATTGCAGGATGACCTTACTTTACTTTGACCTAATCTTGCACTCACTACAAAATCTACTTGCAAAAGGCTATGCTGTCTGATTTTCCAGCATGGAAAAAAGTGCAAAACACTGTGTAAGAGTTTTGGAATTGATTTGTTACTGTAATATTCTTGGGTCCTGAATTGAATCTGACACCTAAGAAACCCTTGACATCCTTGTTTGGATCCAAATAAGTTGTTCCAGCAAGTAAAAACTTTGAATTTATGTTGCATATTACATCATTGGTTGTCATTTTCCTTTACAGTATAGAAGAAACCAAATCAGATCTGTCATCCACAGTGATACCTTCCAAGGATGCATCTTCCTGACTGCATGCTACTATCCACTCTAACTCAGAAATAAACAGAGACAAGATTATGTTAGCAGAAGCAGTGCTGCCAGTAGCTGCATAATCACAGTCATCAAAGGGAAATGCACAAGGATAAATTGTAATAAAAATGAGAGACGGGAGAGAAATGAACAATTTGGTTTGAATTGAAGGAGAAGTAGAAATGTATAGATTTCCAGGGAGGAATTTCAGAGGGGTGTCAGCATGAGGACATGAACATACAAATAGTTCTAGAAGTCCTAAGATTGTTGGTTACTAACAACATACGACAGCTTTACATCCAGCTTTACATCCTGTCCTACGGCAAAAGAGATGCAGCCAAAATCAGAGAATTACAGAATCATTAAGGTTGGAAAAGGGATGGATCACTTCCAGGGATGGTGACTTCACCACCTTCCTGGGCAGTCCATTCTTCACCCTTTCAATTAAGAAATTCTTCCTGTTGTCCAACCTGAACCTTCCNAGGGTCACACTATTGCTAATAGCAGCAAGGATGACAATAGCACCTGGGCACGGCTGCTTCATGTTCAGCCACTGTCAACCANGAACCTTCCATGGTACAGCTCGAACCTGGGTGCACCTTTCTGTTGCTGGTACCTGGGAGGCCAACCCCCACCTGGCTACNGATCAACACTTCTACCGAAACTGGTGTCATCTCCAAACTGCCTGAGGAAGAGCTGGAACCCCCTCACCCAGATCACTGACCAAGATACTGAAGGCCCCAACTCTGAGCCCCCAGGAACACCACTAGCACCAGGCTGCCAACTGGATGCAACTCCATTCACCTCCACTCTCTGGGCCCAGTCATCCAGCCAGTTTTTAACCCAGTGAACAGTGCACCTGTTCAGTGAATGTATCTGGACTGATTTTTGGTGTGAATCTAAATGGAAGAATATATTTTACAGTCTTCCTTTTGCTCACAGTTCAGGCTATCATATCTCAGAACCAGCACAGATATGAAGCACTGTAATAATTTACTTTTCATTGCTCAATTTGAATGAAGCAGTGTAGCCAGCTTGTGGTCACTGATGTGGAATCAAATCCTATGCTGAATTAAATTGTAAGGCTGAATGCTTTCCTGTGCACACCCTTTATGAACTACAGTTAGCCATAGTTTTGCTTTATTTATAATGCAACTGGTATGAACTGTTTGCAAGTGATCAGGATTCTGGTGAAAAAAACCCAACCAGACAAAAAACCAAACCAACAAACAAAAAAATGCAACCAAACAAAAAACCTTGGGGGCAATTCAAGAGAAAAATAACCAGCTTTATTCTGCATTTGCCTAAATATTTACAGAATATGCCTGCTGTCAAAATATGCTACAACCTTTTTTACAGCAGTTGTAGAGAGCAGTGAGGTTATCCTCAGTCCTCTTTTTCTCTAGGGTAAACAACCCTACCTCCCTCAGCAGCTCTTCACAAGACTTGTGTACACACATCAGTTCTGTTGCCATTCTCTGGACTCACGACAGCATTCAATGTCCTTTTGAAGTGGTCCAGAAATGAAGACAGGACTCAGGGCACAGCCTTACCAGTGCCAAGTACAGGAGGTGAATCAGTGCCCCGATCCTGCTGTCCACACTATTCTTGATACAGGCCAGGATGCCATTGGCCTCCTGGGCCACCTGGGCACATGGCTGGTTCCTGGGCAGCTGGCTCTCAAGTAGCACCCCCCAGGTCTCTTTCTGCTGAGCAGTTCTCAAGCCACTCTTCTCCCAGCCTGTGGCACTGTTGTGATCAAAGTGTAGGACCTGGCACTTGCTGAACCTCATGAAACTCATGGTCTTGGCCCATTGATCCAGCCTGGCCAGATCCCTCTAGAGCCTTCCTGCCCTCACCAGATCAACACTACCCAACTTAGTGCTGTCTAAGAACGTGCTGAGGGGTTGTTCACCCGCCTTGTCCAGGTTATTGATGAAGATTTTGAACAGGACTGGAACAATGCTGTGCCCTAGGGAAGCTCACAAGTGACTGACCTCCAACTGGTTTTAGCTGCATTCACCACGACTCTCTGGGCCTAGCCAGCCAGCCAGCTTTTTAACCCATGAAGAAATGCATCCATTCCCACCATGAACACCAGTTTCTCCAGGAGGATGGTGTTACAAACGGTATCAGGAACTTTGCTAGGTAAAATCTAGGTAGGGTAGGATCTCTCTAGGTAGGCATACTAGGATTGTGTCTAGGTACACACATCTACAACCTTTCCATCATCTTCTAAGTGTGTCACTTTGCCTTAGATGGAGATCAGGTTCGTCAAGAAGGATCTGCCTTCCATAAACCCATTTTGGCTGTGCTTGAACCCCTGGTTGTCCTGTATGTACCACATGATGGCACTCAGGAAAAACTTCTCAGTGACTTCCCCCCTCACTGACGTAAGACTGACATAAGGCCTGTAATTCCCTGGATTGTCCTTCCAGCCTATCTTGTAAATGGGCATTACATTGGTAATTTCCAGTCAACTTGGACTTCTCCAGCTAACCAGAACTGCTGGTAAATGATTGAAGGTAATGTTAAATTAAGGGAACAAATTCACTGCTTTTGTATGCGACTACATTTTTTTCAATGGACGCAGTTGGAGATTATTGCAGTGATTAAGTTCCCCTTTGTGACTTTGTGTCAATAAAAGGGGAGGTTGAATGTATTGCTTACAAATAAATGAAAAATTTAAATATATGTAATTAAAATATGTTGGGGTGTGTATGGATGATCGTCAGAAAACATTGAGTGGCAGAATTTACAATACCAATCTAATGAAATCTATTTTATTAACCTCCTTCTCCTTACTGCTCATAATTAAGCAGTCAAATGTTCCCATATTATTCAGTATGAACTATTAGTCTTCAAGATGGGATAAATTGGAGATACTTTGTTTTCTTTGAACAGCAATGTATTTAGCCTAATATTTTTTAGCCTGTTTCATTAAAGATGGTCTCAATTTTGTAATAAAAAATGAATACTGAACCTACTACAATGTTGTACTAACACTATTAATATTGACATATCAAAATCCATGATGAAATATTGACATATCAAAATCCATGATCTCTCGTTGCAGACACTTATGCACTCACTAACCCACATTCCAAAGTATGTCATTTGACTAGTCCCAGATAACTTTAAAATTGAGAAATGGTAGGGTTGGCATTTTTCTTTCTTGTCAAAACCATGATGATCCATGTGGCATGAAATGAAAGATAATCCTTAGTAATTGTTCAGAATGAGATATTGTACCATGCTAAATCATTTCACTCAGTATTTCAGAAGAGAAGTTCCCATTATGAGCTTCTTATGTCTTGTATGTTAGCAAATAGGCATCTCAAAATTCAGAGTCTTCCCCATGTTTTAACCAGGAGAAAAATTTCCACTGGGTTCCTAAGCTTCAGGGCCAATATTTTTGTTTCCATTCTGTAATAATATGCTTTGAGAAGTACCAAAATACAGAAAAACAAAACCAGACAATACCTCTCACTTATTAATTGCTTTCTTGACAGAAACAAGCTTACAAAAACATATCCACAGAAAAATCTTGTTCAGTATTTACAAAAGGACAAACTAATTTTGCTCCTTACTGTAGTTTTGTGGATTTCTTTTGATGAATATGTAGGAATAGAAGAGCTGCACAAGAGCATTATTTTTATTAGCATTTTTGGTCATGCTCTGTGTGTAAAATGGTATTGTTTTATTCATTTTATGTTGCCAACATTTAATCCTAACTGGCTTGTGCTTTTATTATGTATTTACTAATTGACAATGCAGAGGCAGGGATCAGCAGAAAGAATTTTAGATTCATTAAAAAAGACTCCATGGGAATATTCACTTAATGGTGGTAAAATTCATTTTCAGCTGTATTCAATGTTATCTTAAAAATTACAAAGTAATAAATTTGGAGAGGAAGTAATTCTTATAATTTGTTGGTCTGTTAAACTGATAATACATTGAGAATCTGACTTGTAAGTGGCTTATTTTATGGTGCAGTGAACTGATGATTCTAGAATACTTAAAGCTGACCTAGAATTAATCATGTTGAAATTAGTGCAGGGTTACAAATCTGACATTGTTAATTAAAATGAGATCTTTTTTCTTTACTTGCATGTTTGCCACCATTGGCAAGAGGTCTTACATGCCTTTCCCTTCTTAATGGCTGAATATAATTTTGGTAGGTCTCCTGCAGTCTGCCTTAATGGGCAATACTGTACCTCTGCTAAAAGTAGGAGAATGAAGGGAAAGCTGAAATTTTACATATTTTGACCAGTCCTGTAAAGATATGCACATTTCTTTGTCCCCTGATGCTGAATTGTGTTAGGTGTTGACTTTTATTCCTGCCTAAACTTATGTTTATTTCATGCATCTGCAAAGGATGGACCAGAACCTGACCCATCTACAACTTCGACAACTTGTTGTGAAATGTGCACTCCAGTGGAAGTAAACTAAACAGCAAAATAGAGCATTTGCATCTTTTGTGAGATTTGTGGAAAATGAATCCAGACTGTGGCAATGTGATTTGAAAGTTTATAAGGATAATGTGCTACTGTGTATGGTTTTCAGGCCTTGCACAAGGAACCTTGTTGAAGATATTTCTTTCAGGGCTTGCTTTTCTGAAATGATTGTGACAATTGAATTTAGTAGTTTATGGGTCTCTCCAGTCCAGCAGACTTGAATTTCCTTAGTTTGTGTCTTTGATTTATTTCTATAACTGTTGCCCCATGATGTAAGAGGAAGTGAAGTTATCTAATCCCTTCCACCTTTACCTGAACTACCAGAATTTCTTTCCATCATCAAGAGGGAAGGGAAGGGAAGGGAAGGGAAGGGAAGGGAGTGGACTCTTGAGANNNNAGGGAAGGGAAGGGAAGGGGAAAGAGAAAAAAGATAAGAGAAAAGGAAAGCATTTATTCTTAATATTTTTAACATCCTTCATACATTTTAATATTTTCCACCACTCTCTAGGAATTCTGTCAGTACACCTATAAATCTTGGTCCCAAAAACACCTGTGAGTGTAAGGATGTTACTATGGAGATGCAAAAAATTCTCAGCTACATGTGGAAGCTAATAATGCAGACCTTGTCGGGTAAAAAAGGTTTGAATCCTTTCCTCACAGTAGCATAAGCATCAAGAAATTTCAGGGCAAATCAACATAAATATTTGACACATTAAAAAAAACCCCTATCTATTACTAAGGTGGGAGTATTTGGTCAAGTGACTCTCCAGTTTTGTAGTCTCCATTACCATTAGAGATTCAGTGACAGTTGTTTAGCTTATGGATTCAAGAATAGAATTAAACACTCAGAGTAACAGAAATTAATCATACAAACTTAGAACAGGAATATTTAGCTACTGCAGCTCTGTCCAAAGGTGGTGTTGTGCAATTCAGTATATACAAATAAAAGTTCAGAAAAAAAGTCAGCTGGGCAATGTACACAGACCTTTGTATTACTGTAATAGCAAATGACACAATCATTCATTCTTTAAGAAGGACATATAACCCCTGTATTTTTGGGCTGATATAAAATAGTAAATGGCTACTACTTCAGTGCTCCAGAATTGTTTCTAGATTTTGTGACACCAACAGTCCTTTTCACAAATACATATGTAGTAATGGCAAGTCAAAATTTTAAAAAACTTGTGAGGACATGTTAAACTAGCCTTTTTTTCCAGACAACAAATTTGATTGTCATGTTGACTGTAGGAAAAAGTATATTCACACTGAACAAAGCACACCCAGTAGTCTATGAGGTCCACAGGACTGACCTCTGTCTACAACTGCCTGAAAGGAGATTGTAGCCGGTTGGGGATTGGTCTCTCCTCCTGGGCAATGAGTGGCAGACAAGAAGACATCGTCTTAATCTTTCCCAGGGAAGGTTTAAATTGCAGATTAGGAAGAGTTTCTTCACAGAAAGAGTGATTAGATATTGGAATGGACTGCTCAGGGAGGTGGTGGAGTCAATGTCCCTGGATGTTTAAAGAAAGACTGGTTGTGGCACTCAGTGCCATGGTCTGGTTGATGTGGTGGCTGTCTGGGCACAAGTTGGACTTGATGATCCCAGAGGTCTTTTACAGCCTCATCAATTCTGTACTCTAAAGTTGTTTTTTTTCTTCCTAGCCCCAAAAATAAGCACATCACTTTAAGGTATAGTGTTTCCAATATAGTTTCTCCACAAACTTATGAAGTAGTTCTGCTATTCAGAAATATTCACACGATTCTAGAAAATCAGAGCTCTGTTGAAATCAGTTAAGCTAAAAAACCTGATTCTTCCAAGTTCTTATCTCTTGTAATTGAAATTAAAAAGTAGAAGATAACACTTCAATTTTAAACAGAATAATAGGCCAGCAATGACAATGTCAAACAGTTACACAGGCATAGTTTTGCTATATGAGAGTTTAAACAAAGTTTAAAAAAAATTGAAGAATATTGACTTAGCTGCCAGTTTTCATTGGTATGCATGGTCACTGAATGTTTAATCATAGGAATCTAAAACAAAAGCAGTTGGAATTTGTGTGGGACAGATCCTACCAAACATAATTTTTCTCCCCTGTGTTCCAGTCTAGTTGCAAAAAGAAAAAAAATACCTCAAGGTCAAAAGATCAGAACCTAGGAAAATTTCGAAAGTCCTCTTGTCATCCTTACACAACCTCCCACTAAGAACTGGAAGCAGGAAATATGGCAAAAAAAAAAAACAAAAACACAAAAAACCAAACTAAACCAAACCAAACCAAAACAAAACAAAACAAAACAAAACAAACAAAACAAAAGAAAAAAAAAAAAAAAAAACCAAAAAAACCAGGAAANAAAAACAAAAAAACAAAAAAAAAAAAAAAAAAAAAAAAAAAAAACCACAAAAAAAACCACAAAACCAGGGCTGCCAAAGAAATTTTCTAGTACCTTCAACCAGTTTTCATGAAACACCAGGTTTCCAATCAAGAATTCACGAATTATGAAGAAAAGAATTCCATTGGGCCAATTTAACTTCTAGATCTCCTCTATCTAGTCTTTTATTCTGCAGTTACATTCTTGTGCAGTCAATTTTCAGGAATGGCTCTGAAGAAATATTAGAAAATAGCAAAAAGGAATAAACTTTCCATTAAATGTTGCTAGAATGATTGTGGGTTTGGGGAGTTGTTGATTTTTTGGGAGGTTTTGTTTATTTTTGTTAAGCTGGACAAATGGCATTCTCAGTTGAAGGCTCAAAACAAAATGAGGGGAAAAAAAACGTTGAGAAAGGTTCTCAGCCGAACCACTCTGATAAGAAAAAGTCCTGTCTACCATGACACAATCCAGAGGATTTGCCAAATGAACTGCAACATCACATTTAGAGTTGCATTTGCTTATGAATTAGCTAAAAATAATGGTAGTTTCATATGAAATCCACACATTTTCCAAGCATGTTCTCTGTTTCTAGCCTATGTCCTCTGTGGGAGAGCAAGATATCCAGAAAATAAAATGTGTTTCAGCAGCAGTAAGATATTTTGTTATTGCTGTTGATATGAAAACTAAATAAAAAGAGAGACATTTCTATGTCAAATTTGAGTTATTACTGGCAGTTGTCATATTTTAAAAACTCCTTTAGTAAACATCTCAGTGATATGTATTTGACAAATCACTTTTAATCTTTAGACAATTTAATGGCAAATTGAAGGCTGACCTAATCTTCACTTACAATGGTTGTCTGGGCAACAAACAGTTTTTTATGCTTCTTGGCAACAGATCCTTTCACAAAAGTGTACTAATGTGAAAGACTGTACAAGAATAACCTAATTAATACCATAGGATATTGATTATTTTCTAGATAATTTTTTCTCAGGAAAGAAGTTCAGGGCTTTTTGTGGATTTTTTGCCTGTTTCTTGTTTTGGTTTTTCTCTTTCTTTTCCGTCAAGGAGCACAAACAACAGATTTTAAAAAATCTGTAGGAAAATCCATAACATTCAAATATTTAATATTTATTCTTTTCGGATACTTAAAGGTCCTAAAGATCTATGTTCTTCTAGTAAGATTATCTAAGCAGCTCTATTTCATCTTGGATAATGGTTGATTATATCACAATTACCCAAGACCAAAGAGTCTTGATAAAGTATTCAGTGTTCTATATATTTTTCTCCAGATAAATAATGCAGTCTATTCTCTAGCTCATATCATTCACTACAAAACTAGAGTGTTGTGAGTGAATTTTATTTTCCCCACAGCATTATAGTTAAGATACCTGTCTAAGATGGAAGAGAAAGACTAAACACAGCAAGGCCTTGTTTCTGCTGAGGAACATAATAACCACTTCTTCCTGTTCTAAGAGACTGTGTTTCTGAACTCTTCCTTCCAGAAATGTTCCATTTTTTACAAAATACCTGTGCATTAGGGGTGCTACAGGGATGTGGTGGCATTTTCTGTCACTCTTGTCTGACTGTAAGCTTTTTTGTTATTCTTATGCCATCTCTTTCTTTGATCTGACTAATATTTCATTATTCACATTGATTACTCTATTATTCCTTGAAACTCATGAAGCTATAAAAGCCTAGGAACCTTAATTAATGGAGGAGCTACAACTGAAAACTGGACTCTCTCTCTTGGAATACTATATAGTAATTAGAGTCTAGGCAAGTCACCTGGAGCGTCAGCCCCTCATATGTGGGAAGATGTTAAAAATTTAGGTGAAAAAACATAGAATAATAGAGCACTGTCTAAGTTTAGCACTTTCCATTAAACTGATATCTCACTTATTCTGAATACAGATCTCAGGAAGCATGAGGACCCTGTATCAAATAAGCAATAAATGAAACCAGAGATGCGCCTGAATCAGAAGATTTTGCTTTTTCAAATGGTTATATGTTTGATGTGTAATTGAAATATACGTGTATCCTGAATTATATCCTGTCCCAACATAGCTTATATTGACATTTATAACAACAGGGTATGATTAAAAAAAACAAAGAAACCCAAAAAACCCCATCAGCAAAACCCCACCAAAATCAACAAAGGTCATTGAAAAAAGTAGAAATGTAAAATGAAAAATTCGGACAGTATCAAAGTCATGGAAAATATGCAGGATGTCTGTGGATAAACCTCCCAAGTTTGATGTTTCAGAACCAATAAACATATTTTAAAGAAGTAAACAAGAATACTACAAGTAAGAGAAAATGGCAGTTTTGCTGTTAGATTGACTATCTGAGTGACTTTTTTGTCCTGCTTCTTCTTCTAGTCTTATTCCATGACTTCTTTGGCTCCTCATGGCTCTGGCAAGTACCTGAGGAGGGAGGCAGCACATTCAACCATTCACACAGATCAACCAAGAGAACGCCACTGCCCTCATCACCATAAACTAGAAGCAAAATGACTTTATTTCTCCTTATTAGTGGTTGCAGGAAGTTGAATGTGCCTGCTATAAATGGCTTCTATCCCTAGTGATTTCTCCTTTGAATAGGGAGGGTTATATACTTTCATTCATATACCATAGCTATGCAATGTTTAGTAACCCAGAGCCACTTAACACTACCATGAGCCTTGTGCACAGGTACAGGAAGGAGGTCACTCATTCACTACAGTGAGTTCCTTCCAGCTGTGACTCTGGTGTCATGTAGATCGAGATTGTCATTCACAGGCTTGACCACCATGGGACTAATTGTAAATGAGATGACTCATCTGGATCAGCTTCTGTGTAATAAGGATAAAAATAGGGCCACTGGTATTACAGTGATAACAAGCTGATGCAACAACAGCTCTCTGAAATTATTGCATTGGCTAAAATAGCTAAACCCCAACATTTTCTAAGAGGAAGCAAAAATGTTATCTTAAAAAAAAATGGCATGAAAATGGGTTTTTTTAAACTCATGAATTACAATAGCTTTCCCAATGGAAATAGTGGAAAAAAGCATTTGAGTTCAAAGACAGACCACACAGCTGTGTAGCCTAAAAGGGGAAAATGCACAATAGGTGGATGTTCATGCACAAGGCTTCTGCATGTCAATTCATGTTTTGTACACCTTAAATTATAAACAGGTGTTATCACTACTTATTTTAGAATGTGTTAATAATAAAAGAGAATTTCCTCCTTTTGCTGTGCATTTTTGAAGTGAACTAGTTGGTGTTTGGACAAAAAAATTTGTTTCCCCTAAAATTATAGAGGAGAAGAAGAAATAGAATTTTCTTTAAAGCTTTAAATGGTTTAACATTACAAGAGCAGCCTTTAGCTGCTAAAACCTAGGGATGTGGAAACAGGCAGAGTTTTGACTTTATTACCTAACAGGAAAGAATCAGATATACTTTTTAAATGTCTGGAGGGTGATGATTTGCTTGCCAGATGCATACAATGTATTTAAAATGCTGCATGACCAACTAAACTCATGTGACCAATTTAGGGTCTCCATTTCTATTTTTTATCATGAGGAATTTCCACAGTAGCCAATTCATTGTGCCTGTAGCCTCTGAATGCCTATATGACACAAGATAGATATTTTCAGATTAAAGGATTCTCAGTCTAAGCCACTGGGGCTTGAAGGAAAATTCTTCCATTTGACTGCTAATGCTGTGAAAATGGGAACTAAATGGGTTGTGGATGCCTACATTTCTTAAATTAAATCTGTTTCCAACTAGAAACTAGATATGGAAAAAATATTTCCTATAATGCGATTAAAAAGAAACAAGGGGAGAAAAACCTATCAGTAAGTGATACAAAGTTCACATTTCATAAATCAGAAAGCGACAAGTTTTGAAAATCAATTCAGTCACCTCTCTCCTATTTTTAATAATGCTCATTTCCATCCCTTATAAAAGTAGCTGAGATATTTTGCATTCTCATGTTTTAATTCTTAAACCATGATTCCTTATTTTGTTGAGAAAACTCTGTTTCACTGGACATTAGAAACATTGAAGACACATTTGTTCTAAATGACAAAACATTTAAACAATTCAAATAGACTGCTTCCATAGATAGTGTAAAGAAAATGACACTCACAAGTAGATTCATACAATCCATTCTGTTTCTCTTTGGATGAGATGATTTCTATCCTTTCTATCCCTCCCTTTTTTTTCTCTGGTTTTACTCTCTCAATCTTCCCATCAGCTCCATTAACTTCATAATGATACAGGCAACTAGTCTGAATGATTTTGATCTTTCCATGGATGAAGTAAAATGCAAAAACTTTTTTTTAGTTTACCTTAAGTTGTCTGCTTGCTGGCAAGTTGAACTAGCTGTTATTTGTGTATGAACAGCAGTCTAGAAACTCTGTGTTGATTTCAAATACAAATATTTATCAAACTTTGAAATAGTTACTTTGAGAGTGTCTAACTGTATAAGTGAAAAGAGGCTGGTTCTTGAAAGTCAGAAGTCACTTAGGTGTCTTATAGAATTGTCTTCTCTTTCAGGAAAGAAAATGTGGTAAAGAGCTAAAGATAAACTTTAAATGGAGAGCAACAAAA
Organism: Illadopsis cleaveri; assembly: GCA_013399915.1. Classification (NCBI taxonomy): domain Eukaryota; kingdom Metazoa; phylum Chordata; class Aves; order Passeriformes; family Timaliidae; genus Illadopsis; species Illadopsis cleaveri. Next base: position 131,602 of record VXBB01017309.1, read on the forward strand.
TACAAGCAGTCCTATATTTGTGAAAAACACTTTGTGTTCTTGAGATTACATTTTTATGGCAAAATGTAGCTTGAAACAACATTTTATGACCATACTGTAAATCATTAGGAGAGTAAAGATCTCAAGGAAGAAAAAGAACTCTCACACAACAATGGCACAAACAGAATTGGCAGTTGTTTCCTGTAGTTACAGTGAGCATCTGGAAATCATATGTTTATTTTTGAAAATTGCCAAGATCTAAGACTAGAATGTAGGAGGGGTTTGACTTCTATCAGGAAAGAACAGAACAAATATTAAAGAAACATAATCAAGCAACAGCAATGAGTTCTACATAATTTGCAAATGTTTTATTTTTGTACAACAGTTTTGTACAACTATTCATTGCTCTAATGCAGTCTAACTATAGATATTGAACTCTTAATTATAAAACAGTAAGTGTCAGATGTACTTAAGTATCACCCATCTTCATCAATACCACTAGAAGTTATCATTAGCAAATATTATAAATAAAGTGAATTATTTTCTTTTTTGTGGTAAAGACTAAGAATTTTAAATATGGAGGATATCATTGTATAAGATTGTCTTGTATAATACAGAAAAATATAGCATGAGGTTAAGTAATATTTCAGAACAAAAATTATTTTCTTAGAAGAAAACTACACTAAGGGATAGATTATATGATCAAGAATTATCCTCTTCATTAAGACTGCTTTTCATTATTCTGACACATCATTTTTATGGCCATTTAGAAGCTGTAGGCAGCTGTAAACTGGAAACAGCCTCACCAACTAATCTAACATGCAATGGAGATGGTCCTAAAACATATCTCAATTTATAAACAGAATAAAACTCCCACACCTAAAATTACCTCTGCATGTTCTCAGCTGTTTTCTTGAGTTATTATTATTGTAGACATAACATAAAGATACAATTATTATCTGGATTATAATCTGTTATGCAATTTGAACCTAGTATTCCTTTTTGGTCTCACCTTGATAGTCTACTCTTAGAATCAGAAGGAAAAAAAAGCTTGGTGGAAGACATTAATTACCCAGGCAAGCCATCAAAAAAAAACAAAAACAAAACCAAAACAAATCAAAACAAAACAAAAAACCAACAACAACAAAACCAAAACCAAAACAAAACAAACAAAACAAAACAAAACAAAATAAAAAAACTACAACATTTTATGCTGATGATGTATTTTGAGCAATTTCTGAAAATGTCTTGTCTGTTCCTCTTAATAACTTTCTACATTTTTCTAAGAAATGTAGAAAATCAACAGACTAGATTACAAGATAGGAAAAAAACCTCAAAATTTATGGTTCCTTTTTTTTCTACTTTGAGATAAGCAGGTGCCTCTGGTCCTGTGACCTTCTAGTAGTACTGTGTACATAAACAGGAAACATCAATGTTGAAATTTCATGTGATTTTTCTGGGTGATCACAGCTGTGATGCTGACAAAGAAAAAGATGAAGACAAATAAAGCCGAGCACATAACTCACAATATCTTATTTATTCATATGTGCTTGAGGAGCTAACTGAAAAAGAGGCGCATGCCTAAGTTTTCCGGGGCACCCTTTTTCCTTATTCTTGCAGGCAGCTTTTTTCCAGAAAGTAATTTCATTGATTTCAACAGAAGCGATTTGTAGTTTAAAAATTGAGTTGGATTCATGCAAGAAAGGAATAAAATTGACATAGTGCTTCATATAACCTCACCTGTGTATTTCAAGGGAGAAAAAAAAAAAATAAACTCTTCTGCTAGGAAAAGGGGTTTTTTGAACATTTCTGTATTGGTTTTCCTAATCTGTGTGGAAATTTTCCTAATCTATGTGGAAAGAGATAATTTATTCCTAACTTGAAATGTGTATACTAAGAGTCACAGAATCACAGAACAAGCTGAGTTGGAAGGGACAANCTTTGTCATTGGCCAAATTAAGTTTGGATGAAAGGATTTATTATGTTTTCAATCCCCAAAACAAGGGACTCACAGGAAAAAGGAATTTAAAAATCAATATTAATATAATAGTGGTACAAAACACAATAATCTGCATTTTACAACCCTGAGCATCTGGAATTCATGTGTTCACTCCTAGGCCAGAAGGAGAGCATACACATTATTGTATCCAGTTGTTGGCTTTTCTTTCCCCTCATGAAACTGACTACTCCTCACACAAAAGAAAGAAACTGAAACAAAATAAAGCAAAGCAGAAGTATTAAGTCAAAACTACATAATTAAAATTAAGCATCTTCCTTGGAAAAGGACAATCCTGATTTAAAGATTTCAGGTACTTTTGAATTTACTCTCTGCTTCTTTGTTCCTGTCTTTTTCATTTCCCCTCATCCTACCAAGGCTGTTAACGACACCCAGCCAAGAATTCATATCGTCAAGAAGATACACACTCTGCCACAGAGGAGCACTTTAAAACTATAACTATCTATGAAGATGCAATGCATACCATTAGGTGNTAAGAGTCACAGAATCACAGAACAAGCTGAGTTGGAAGGGACAACGGACATCAAGCCCCACTCCTGGCCTGCACAGCACAGCTCCAAAAGTCACATCATGTGCCTGAGAACATTATCCAAACTCTTCTTGAATTCTGTCAGGCTGTGGCCACTTCCCTGGGGAGCCTGTTCCAGTGCCCAACAACCCTTTGGGTGAAGAACCTTCTCCCGATATCCAACCTAAANTACACATTATTGTATCCAGTTGTTGGCTTTTCTTTCCCCTCATGAAACTGACTACTCCTCACACAAAAGAAAGAAACTGAAACAAAATAAAGCAAAGCAGAAGTATTAAGTCAAAACTACATAATTAAAATTAAGCATCTTCCTTGGAAAAGGACAATCCTGATTTAAAGATTTCAGGTACTTTTGAATTTACTCTCTGCTTCTTTGTTCCTGTCTTTTTCATTTCCCCTCATCCTACCAAGGCTGTTAACGACACCCAGCCCAGAATTCATATCGTCAAGAAGATACACACTCTGCCACAGAGGAGCACTTTAAAACTATAACTATCTATGAAGATGCAATGCATACCATTAGGTGTAAGCTGCAGTTCTGCAGACTTTCTTTCTATTGCTGAGACTTCCAAGGGTAACGAAGAATCTTTCACAGCTATTTCAGCCATTAGCTGAGAGCTATGTTCCTGTTTCTCCTAAAAATAATTACTGCAATTTTTTTCATTGTCCCAAAATAAGTGCTCCACAGAAACAGGAGGATGAGAACTGTTCATGTAAGCAGAATATACAACTAAAGGAGCATATTAATGTTACACAGAAGAAGAAACATTCACATAATTTCCAGAAACTAAAAATGCTAATCAGTTTTAGTAATAGTCTCAAGCAAATCAGTTTTTAGGGGAAATAAAATAATATACTATTAGTTTTGTTATAATTAAATGCTATTTCTGATGATATCTGTGGTAGTTGGAGGCATATATCTACCAGTGTAAGTATTATTTGAAAACAGTAAGGAATGTAAGAAGCATAAAGTATGTTTTGCAAAATTGTTGTAAAAAAAGAGGTTGTTTCTTTTATTGCCTTAGAGTCTTCTAGAAGGTAATTTGGGTAGAACATATGGTGTTAGTCTTCATTCACTTTCTCTGCTGTGATTCCAAAGAGTGGAATTATCTCAGATAATTGTATAAAATGTAGTTGTAGATATATAGTTGTATAAAAGCTGGCTGTTACTGAATATGCAATTCCCAGCACTGCAAATGCAAGTGACGAAAGTTGAAACCAAGCCTGGTTGAAGGAAATGCTGCAGTCAATGCAATGGAGGATTTCAAGGGAGATATGATCACTCTGAGTAGTTTTCATACTGTTTTTATATACCTGTTGACTCCAGGGAGCTATTAACACTGTACTAAACTCTGCACAGCCTAGTGGAACCTGCTGAGACTACTGGGACTGGATCAGATTTCTGTGGTAAGAACATACATTATTTTTAAGAGTAGAATGTGATCTTATGTCAGAGACCTGCCTGTGGTGGGTTGACGCTGGCTGGATGCCAGGCAACCACCCAAGCTCCTCTATCACTGTCCTCCACAACTGGACAGGGGAGACAAAATATACAAAAAGGTTCATTTAGTTGAGACAAGCACCTGGGGTGATCTAATACCCTCATGGGTGAAACAGACTTGAATTAGAGATATTAATTGATTTTATTACCAAAAAAATCAGAGCAGGATAATAAGAAGTAAAATCAAATCTTAAAAACACCTTTCCCACACCCTCACACCATCCCAGCTCTACTTCGTCCCATGCAGTTAGGTGAGGAGACAGGGAATGGGGATTACAGTTTGTTGCTCCTCCTGTTGTTCAGGGAGAGGCGTCCTTCTCCTGCTCCACTGTGTTGTCCCTCCTGTGGGAGGCAGTTCTCCAACATGACCTTCACCAACGTGAATCTACCCCATGGGCAACAGTTCTCCACAAACTGTTTCAATCTGTGTCCCTTTTCCACAGGGTGCAGTCCTTCAGGAAACAGGCTGCTCCAGTGCAGGTTTCTTTCCACAGGTATGCAGGTCCTACCTGGACCCTGCTCCAGTACGGGATTCTCATGGGTCCATAGTTTCTTTCAGGCGCCACCTGCTCCGGTGTGGGACTCCTTCTCATGCTGCAGGTGGATCTCTGCATCCCTGTTACCTCCATGGGCTGCAGGGGCACAGCTGCCTCTCCAAGGGCTGCACCATAGGCTGCAGGGGAATCTCAGCCCCAGTGCCTGGATCATCTCCTGCCCCTCCTTCTCCACTTCCCTTGGTGTCTGCAGAGTTGTTCCTCTCACATATTCTCACCCATATCTTCTCTGCCTGCAATTATATCTTGACAATGACCTCTTTTTCTCTTCTTAAATGTGTTACCACAGAGGATTTATTATCATTGCTGATTGACCTAGCCTTGGCCAGCAGTGGGCCTGCCCCTGAGCTGGCTAGTATTGGCTCTCTCAGACATGAGGGAAGACTCTGGCAGCTTCTCACAGAAGTCACCCCTGTAGCCCCCCTGTTACCAAAACTTGGTCATGCAAACCCCATATAGAGATTAACACTGGCTGAATATGGGACAAACACTGACATAGTTAATGAAACCAAAAAAAATTAAGGAAAAAAAGAAAGCTTATTAAGTCATTATCCAAGTCATAGCCGTGTTATCCACCTCTTGATTCCCGAATTAAAAACTCCATGTCAATAATTTCAAAAGTCAGTCCTGCAATGCGTATGATCTTTAACACATACTGAAAATAGGGACTATCCTGCAGGTATCCATTCTCTTGCACCAAGCATGGCAACAATGGAGACAAGAAGGACTTTTTTTTTCAGAGACCTGGATGAACTTATTTGATCAACATATCAAACATATCAAAAATACCAATCACATCAACTTCATGAGAAAATTCAATATTTGACTAAAAGGAAGATCAGCAACAGGTCAGGTATCTCTATATGTCCTTCAACTGAATTGAAATAACCGATTTTTTAATAAACACCAAGTATTAAATTAATAATTCTCTCTAACAAAGACAGAAAGCCATCAGCTGTATGTTATATTCACTTGATGACATCTTGTTGAACATGTGATACTTAACAGCCTAAGCCAAATGACTCAGGAGCATGAATACAAAACAGAGTTGCAGTACTTTCTTTGATCTATTAAGAACTATTAGTTTGGAGACAAAACCTTTTCTGATGAGCAGCCAAATCTAGTCAAATAACTTAAATTAAGGTCTTCAACAGCAGAAGATAAAGTCAATTTTTCTAAGAACCCTATGACTAACATTATTAAAAATCATTTGGAATCTTGCCATCTATAGTTAACACTGTAAAATCTGTAAAGTTACCCTTTTACAAATGAAAACAAACAAGCAAGCAACCCCCCTCCTACAGCAATTAAAGCCAAAAGGAAATTAGCTCAATGATAACATTTCTAAAGAAAAATCGCTTCTGAGTTCTCATATTATTTTCTTGACAGGACAACAACCTATGAGATATCCATGTCCATGTTTGATAAAGCTAGTTAGGCCACTGTCCTCACCAGTTCTTATCCCATTGCCTTTAGCAAAGAAATGAGCAAACAAACAAACAAAATTAGAACTTAATATAATTCTGTCCTCCAGTTATGCTATTCTCAGATAAAGCACGGAGCTTGATCTTGATACATTTTCTATAATGTGGAAATTGCTTTAATTTAATGAGCTTGAAACCCTCAAGTATCTTTCTAGAGAATTGTGAGGTGTTGTATGTTAAACACTTTACCTCGAGGCTCAAACAGTCACTGATTATTGGTTTTAGTAACCTTGTTTGTAAAGAGGTAGGGAGTCATTATGAGCAGTGGAAAAACACTGAAGTGATAGATATGCCTCCACCAGGTGAAGTTTAAACAGAAACGTATGGTGGGAAGCTATCAAAATATTTTGTCACCTTCTGATATATCAGATGATGGTTGTTTGTACAAGGGCCTGACAAAATGAACTATCAGATACAGCACGTCTTTTGGCTGATTAACAGGCAGAGTTTGGAAAGGGCAAATCAGAAAACTCCAAACTAAATAAAACATCTACATCATGGGAGTAGTATCTAGTTTGCTACAAGGGTGTGAAACATTGCCATACTATTGACATATATAAAGCCTTTAAATGGGTTTCGTTTGTGCCATCTGTGTGCCATATTGTGCATGATATAGCAAATACCATTTATAACAATGAAATTTTGGAACATACTGCTCTTTCAGGAAGTAGAGAAACAATCATCACAGAACAGCTGTGCTAGGCCAACCACAGAGCTAGAATGGAAGACACCAAAATGCCACCTCAGATACTAAGTGGTGAGCCATAGGAATGTATGAGGTAGGTGGGCAGGGATACACAGGAACACAAGCTTGGGCAACATGAATTTCTAGACAGTGATTAATGTTTACTGACAACACAGAGGTAACACCAATACACAGCAGTCTGACTGTGAGTCTTGCCTTAAGAAGATCAATTCACTCAATGCAAGAAAAATACAATTTCCAAAACAAGGAAGATGCTCCAGTCTAGGTAGAAGAGATTTCTCTTAAATTCCCCGACCAAGCTTTATATCAAAAACACTATACTCTTCTTCTTTTTCTGTGGCAAGACAACACTTCTCAAAACTAAGTAAATGCTAGTTTATAAGGTTTCAATATCTTATTTCATAAGGTGTCAAAAACATACATCTGAAATGTAACTAACTATTCTTATTCTTATCAAGTTCTGTGAGAATTAAAATCTCTAAACACATGTTTTGTTTTGGGTCCTTAGAGAGCTATAGTCTTATTTTCCATATGGTGCAAGTACTCCAAAGTTAGCCACAAGCCTTTCAAAAATAAATGACTGAACAAGCCTTGCAGAGTATTAGAGAGCAAGAGAAATTACCAAACACAAGTCATTTTTCATTTTGTTCTTAAAAGACATATGATGTTTTAATAAATTCTTTACAAATTACAGGAAGTATTCTGTCTCAAAATTAAGCACAGTCCTTTATGAACTTTATGTTTTGGTTGAGCTCATTAGAAAGCAGGTTGTCATAGCAGCTGAAGTCTTGGATCATGTTTTTCTTTTAACAAATTGTAAGCTGCACAGTTTTTTCCTTATACTCTCCTACTAAAAGCCAGATCACTGCACATTTATAAATCAGTTATGTTTAAGTTTATACAGAATATTATTGATGTTAACAGAGAGGCTGAAACTGTTAACATTAGATGCTTACATGAACAAAAAGTATCCTGGCATCATGGAAAAGAAAAAGGTCTCTGATGTGAAAACAGTCTAGTATCATAAAGCATCAAGCAATATTGTATGTTCTTTGAAGAGAAGGCTGTGGCATCTTAGGACATGCTATGATCCTGGATGATCCTGTTCATTGTAATGAAAAACACTTGGGTAAAGAGAGTGTCCTCTTCGAGGGCTTGCAAAAGAGATATGTATATTCCTCAAATCCAGAAGCCTCTGGTAAGTGGGACACATTCCTTTATCTAGAACTGAACCCCAAATCAAGTCCACAAACCTGAATGTTTACAAATTTAGGGGAGAAGATTTATGTTCCCAATAAAGGTTTGGATTCTAATTTCACACCTGGATTTTCTTCTTAAGAAAACTCAGTTAATCATATTTTTGTGCATAAATTGGAATTTTCCGAATACCGAGTCTGGGGACTTGACACTCTTTAAACAGAAGCAAATATATTCCACAAGCCATCACATGAAAAAAATTACTCACTTTCATGTGACTATATTGAAATATATTGAAACAAAGGTAAAGATTTACTCTTTCACAGCACCCGTAATAATACTATAACAACTAGAGACTCCAGAGTATTAGAGGTTTGAGTCCTTCAAAATGGTTCATGTCCCTCAAAATAGTTCATGATTTTTCACTTTGCAACTTACTATTTTAGAAAGAATACAAAGCAAAGAAAATGCTGCTATCAATTCTCCGAACAAGCTAAATTAATTTTCGTGGCAGAAATGTATCTAGCCATGATTGATACAGCACCATTGATGAAGTCACTACTATAAAAGGCAGAACATGCTGGTCTAAAAAGTCTTTTATAAGCACTTTGATAATGGAATATAACATCCCAATAACTACTATTGAAGCAGGAGTTAATGATTCAAATGCAAAAGTCTTAGCATAAATCTGGAGATCTTATATTCAGTTGTTTATCCAAATTTTCTGAAGCAGCCAGATGTCTTGCTTACACAAATTTTGATCTCTTCTCCCTTACAGGAGTAGTACCTAAATAACTTCAGGAATACTAGCTAAAATACCCAGCCCATTCAAAAAAACTATTTGCCTGCTGCATTTTCTTTTAGAAGAGCAGCCTTCAAAGAGGAGAACTACATTGAACCAAAACTGGAGAGATGGGTCACCTGTATTCAGACACTAAAGGAGCCTAAGATCTTATTTTTGTGTACTTAGGAAAGTCATTCCTTTGCTTGTTTACTACAGTTTTTACTTATTATGACAAGAAATTTTACTTCAGACAGCAGGTTTTAAACCTCCCTGCATTTCCATAGGTATTACCTCAGAGGAAGACATAAAGGAAAGATGACAGACCATCTGTTGGTCTACATTTCTTCTAAGCTAGTACTACTGTTATTGAACAATATTTTGTCAGACAGCCAAAACACAAGCAGTATTTTGCTTTCATTCACTGCAGCTTCTTTTAAAAGGTCCATGCATCACAAGAACAGGCCTATATCTTCTCAGCTTTTTGTCTTCCTCTCAAGTGGCGTGAATTTTTCTCACCAGTAACTGCAGGTGAAGCAGTATTATCAATTTCATCCCAAACAACTCTAATTTCCAGAACTGAAAACTGGGAATTTGGGGCATAAGTGGTGAAATTCAGAAACTCACTACTTTGTAATGTTGTAACACAAAATATTATTGCCAAAAAACTATTACTTGTTGTCTTCTAATGGTTCTCACTTATCAAGCATTCACACTACAAAGAACTTTCAGTAGGTGTTCTCCGAAAAACAGGGTCGTCAGTGGCTGGCTTCTGCAGATGATTTTCCTGCCAGAATCCTGGATTCTGCCATCCTTCAACTACCCTGCTCTTCTGCCCTGTCACACTAGAATTTGGAGGATTTAAAGCTCCATCCAGTGTCCTTCATCACCAGCTGGACAAGAGGCATCATGCTGTGGTTGGATTTGAATTAAGTCTGTGATGGCAAGGTTTTGCTAATGTGCTGGTCAGCAGGCCAAATGGACACAATAGCTGCTGAGCACAGGCTGCAGCTTGTCTCTCTCCATTGCAGTCACTTGGATACATTTTCTCTACTTATTCAACAGTTTTATGTTATCTCTGTGTTTTACTTGACATAAATTAAGGAATATGCTTACAAGTTAGTTGCAGGATCCAAGGAATAAAAAAAGTGGGCAGGTAGTGCAAGTATTTCTATGTTTTACTACCTCAGGAAATCAGATTAATTTTCTTTTACCTTGGCTACCATTTTTCAGTCATGAACAATTTCATAAAGTACTCCTCACACCTGCTCAGTATTACTGTATCACTGTATTTCAAAGACTACTGGGGAGAAATATCTTGAACACAGGAGCCTGAAGGGCTTAAAACAATTATGACACTGTTAGTCCAAAGGTCCCATTCAACTATTACGAACTCAGGCCATATAACTCATTACATCTGTCTGATTGTTCTATTTGCCTGAAATCATTATGGACCCATAATCATATATAGAGAAAAATATTGTCTTCCTAAGTAATGATTTTCAGTGTGATGTTGTCATTTTACAAGATGAGAAATGTAAAACTTTTTTCCATCAGACTAGTACAGAATACTTCCATGATAAGAAACAACAAAAATGGTGTGCAGGTTGTTGTGCACTAAGAAGAGAGATCTGGCTGAAGATCATATTGCTTCTTCACAGTAGCTCTGTTGACATTTGTAACTTTGCATGCATCAAAATCCCATTGCATTTTAAAACATGAGTGGAGATTCAAGAACAAATGTAGCCTGCAGCTAGCTCAAGAGTCCCACTGTTTTCAGGCCCCATTCATCATACGACTGTCAGCCAAGCATCAAATCTTCTCTTCAGATCTAAAATTTATTAAAATAATACTAAGAGATTTGTTGCAAACATAATTTTAGGTGATTGTTTTCATAAGAGATGTGTTCTGCTTTGCACAGATCATCTTGATTTTTGCCTTGCCTTCTAAATGGTGAGAGGTACCAGCCCACCTCACCTCTCTGCTCCTGCAGACCAACTTTTTCACATTATGCCCAGTAACATCAGGCTACATAGTGGAAAAAGTGCAGCTGAAGGTAGCTGTAGCATCAGACTATAGCTATCAAATAGATATTTATATCTTTTGATTTGGATATATTTATTCAAAAAATACAAAATTGAACAAATTTAACATGGATGAATCATACATGACAAAATAAATAAAGATGAAAATCTATCTACTTTTCAAAATTGCATGAAATCTCTCATTATTTTCAAGAGGACTGGCTGCAGCCACATGATGTAGAAGTAAAAAAATGGGGTAACTAATCTTTATTCTTTATGATTGTGCATTGCTGTGCAGAAATCAGTAGTACTATTGCAGCAATATCTTGAACTTCTCATTTTGCGAGGACATTTGCTCAGAATAATGGAAAAAACCCAAACCCTGACTTTACTTGTGAGCAGCATATGTGAAAGTTTGATTCTTTACTTGTTTTATTTAGAAACAGATGGATAGAAAAGAGAACTTATTCAGTATGTGTTTATGGATTAGGCAGACTAAATTTGGAAGAGAATACAAAACAGGAAAATTTGAAATAATGTCAGGTGCAGCAACAGGAATTTGCATTATAGTATCATATTATTATTCTATATATAAGAAAAAGCATACAAAATGTAATATTTTTTCAGTTAGAAGTCTTGGTAACAAGGGAAAATAGAACTGAAAAGCAGAATTTGGACCTAAGAATGAGGTTTTATTTTCAATACTATAATCATTTATCTAGCAACTCTTTCTCACAGTCTTCTCAAGACTTTCTAAAGCACTTCAATTATATCCAGTTAATTAGTACACCATGAATGGCATTTAATGAGTTAATGTGTGGCTTTCTGAAAATTGGGGAATTAATTATCTTCATTCAAATCCTGTTTCTCAGACAACTGGGAATTCCCCCAGTTGTGCCATGCCAAAAAACTTGCTTTATGCAGCACTGCTGTCAAGCCCAGGTCAAACACAATCCAGCCTTATACAGATAG
>VXBB01017310.1:0-17225 GCA_013399915.1 Illadopsis cleaveri
TTTTTTCTGCATTTTTTTACCTTTCACTGTATCTTTATATTTTTATTTAAGCAATATAGTTTTTTCTTAACCCTTTTGTTATACTCTCTGGGACAATTGGCATCAGCGTTGCAAAGTAAATAGAAGGAAAATTAATGAATCAGTATTCAGGAATCACAAATTATTTTTGATTAATTTATTTTGACAGATTCAGCCATAATTATTTAAAATACATATTCTGACATGGGACCTGACTTATACAGGATTTTATTCTGTAGAAATAATGAAGCCTTGGTTATAGAAGACTTCATCACAAGACTTCATGGCTGATGTTTGATAGGAAATGAAGAGGTACAGTGCCAGGGCTTGATGAACTCTGTAGAGCTTGTGTGTTCCTGGAGTGCTTCAGTGTGTGCCATGCATTGTGCTCTTTGTTTTCTCCTTTCTTTGGTGCACTGAAATAAACAGCTGATGGCAGAGGATGCATTAGAATAAACGTTTATTTCAGCATTTTGGAAATGAGTTTTTTGAAATGGGATCTATCTTGTGGATGTGTGTGTGTGTCTCTTCTTATTAGCTCATTTGGGTATAGGCTACAGCTAGGTAGTGCAAATGGCAAAATAGTAATGACTGCCTACAAATAGAGGTGCAGGTCTTGTGGAAAAGAAATTATTCTTAGTGTGTATGTAACAGCAGAAGGAAATTTATACATTTAAGAAGTATTGACTGTGGCCTCTGCATGTTTGGCTGGCTATTTTAGCCAAAGTCACCAGTATTTAGAGGTTCAGAACCGAACCCCACATACTCTCCACAGAACTGATTAACAGGCTAAAATGGTAAGATTTTCCTGCCTGTTTGCAGTTGTTTCTTTGGTCAGAGGTTTGGGTGTGTGCATGCACCCAGTTGCTCTGGCTGAGGTGTGGAAGTGTAGAATATAACAATTTAAATTGGAGATAAGCTTCATCTATGCCAGTCCTGTGGCAGGGAAGCAGATGGTCCTTCCCTGCTAAGCAGAGCCCAAGTCTTTGCTGAGCTCATATGCCTGATGGTACTTGATTGTATTATTCTGACCTTGTGTTTAAGATTGATAAACTCTACGTGGTGGCCATATTCCAGTGAGGAGATAAAAAAAACCCCTGACCTGCAGCCTGTGATGCTGTACTAATGTCAAATAATATAAAGTAATATCAGAATGCAGAAGAAAACCACTGCAGTAAAGCAATTTAATTTCTGAACTGAAAGCACTTTAATGGGAATGCTCAGGAAATCTGCCATTGTTCCAGCAGCAGAGGTTATGAGGTTGTTTATTCTTTTTTTGAAACTCTGCTGCCTTGTAATTGGTGACTTTGAACCTTCCTGTTGTTTTCCATGTGAATGGTCCTGCTGGTAAAGTAGGAACAAGGCTCTCTACTGAGTCTGATTCCAGGTTTGCCTTTTAAAGGAAAATAATTTCAAATACTACTTTTCAAATGGTATTATACTGCTGAATGTGCATTATATGCAATGCTTTGCCAGTGAAGTGAGAGTAATCCTCTTTGAACAAAAACTTGCAATAGCATTTACTGAAATGGTGTTGGAAGTAGTGCCAGCTCTCTTTGCCTTTGTTTAATTGCAATTTAACAGTAATCCAAGATCTGTGCAACTGTGACAGCAATTCTTAGATATTGCTTAGTTTCAAAGGACCTTCAGTTCATCCATTGCCAATGATAAAAGCTAGAGCAGAGCAGTGTATTGATAATAGACTCAAACTTTTTCTATCCATTGAAAAATAAACAAAAAGAAACTTTTTTGTCCCTCAAAGCTATAAAGTTTTGTTGTTACAAAAAGGATGTGCTATAATGTGAAGAAATCACTGAGCTTTTTTCCAGGCTGTGTTCTGCTGTGCTGGCTAAGAAGCCTGCCATGAGGCATTCAGCAGTAATGTACACGGGCTGTATACATAACCTAGATAAAATAACTCCCCTAAATCATTTATCCCCCCAAAAATGAGACTTTGTAAGTTTCTAAGGTGACTGTTGGTACGATTTCAATGAGGATTAATTGGGCAAGCTTTGGTCCATTTCCCTGCCCTTCTTGTCATCCCATTCACTTCTATGATTTTCACTTGGTTTTGGAATTTTTTGTTTCTTTTCTTTAAATTTCATTTCTTCAAATTATTCTCCTCTCCCTTTATGTGCATTTATTCCCTGATTTCAGGATTTGAATTGGAGTAATTTTGGCAAGGTTTGGTCCTTCCAACTGCCCCTCATTTCATCTCCGGCCATTTGGTGGTAATCACTCCATTTCCAAATTTCCTTGTTTTTTTGATTGAGCTGTTTTTGACCATATCTCCTTCCCAGAGTGTTTGTTAGACTTTGTTCTCTGATTTCAAGATTTCATTCCCTTTCCTGAAAGGAGGACTTTACCTTCATCTCTGTCATGTGTGCTTTGGCCCTTTTGGTACTTTTTCAAGGGAGAACTCTGTTTCTTCCAGCTAGAAGTCTGCGTTCTTCTCCTTATCTGCATTCTTAGCTCTGTTATCCTGTTGTGCTTGGGTTTGTCCTTTTATTGTCATTGAGGGGCCCCAGATGCTTGCAGCTCCTTAAAGTATGCAAAGGGTGACAGCATTCGGTATACCTTCTAAAATACAATTTAAAATATGTTCTAGAGCATTATTTAAAATACCTCCTAACATACAGTGCGTGTTCTTGAGTTTTACTATAAGAGATCGGCCAGAATTTTTAAATCTCTGTCTCAGGTGTGTTGATGTTTGGTTTGTGTTTCTATGGCCTACTTTTTTGTATTTAATAAATTTATATAAGAGCACGAGCGGCCTGAAAAGGTTACTTAAAAGTTGTTGCACACTTACTGTGTTCTGCTGCTCAGAAAAAAAATCAATGCTTGAGTTCACCAGAGCAGCCTATTGACAATTTTGAGCATTTTGATCCTAATGGCTCTGTAGTTGTTCCTGCTGTGAGGGGTATGATAATGGCTTGAAGAACATTTGTGAAGGTAAATTACCCTACTTTGAGTGCTAAGATAGAGCACCAAAAGCACCAAAAGGTCTGTGGCTCTTAAATCCCATTGAGAAGTCCAGGGCTTGGATTTCACTTGGGCCCTTGCACACTGGGTCACACTGAATGCAGTTTGATAAGGGAGATGTTGGGGAGCTCTTGGTTGTTGAGCATCGTTTCTTCTGCTCTCACTGGGCCTGGGGGCTGCAGGTGGCTGTGTCATGGACAGCTGGGGTGTATCAGGATGGTGCCTTGCACAAACTCCTGAATCCTTGACTTGGAAGTCAAGGGTGTGTAAGTCACCCATGTTTGTGTACAAATGAAGTAAGTTTTGCTTCAGCTGTGTTTAACTGATCTCTTGAACCAAGTTCCTGGGAAGTGTCTGCAAACCCCATTCACTTTATATTCTTGAAAGTCGAGTGTGTTCCCGTGGAGTCCATTGGAAGCACTCAGAGTGAAGGAGAAGTAAGAGCAGCATTGTTTAACAGAACAGTTCTGCTCCAGCACTGTTGTAATTAAAGTCGTTCAGCTGATGGAAAGTCTATTCTCTGGTGTTTTCTTTAATGTAGTCATAATGCATCAGTCTGAGCTCCCTTGCTGGAACGTCTTTCATTATAATCCACTTAGCTAAGTTTATAATTAAGCTTCTAAATTCAAACCTGCTTTTGTTACATTTTTAGGATGTACAGAGACTGAAGCAGGAAAACTTAGGATTTGTGTTTTTTACCCCAAACAAGTCGATGCAAGTTAAGAAGCAATTATTTGGCAGTACAGTAATTTCATATGCTTGCTTTTAATTTCCAGGATCTTCTGTAGCTTTGGAACAAGAATTGGATGCAATTGAATAGAAGAATAAAGGAAAATAATTAATAGATTTGTTTTGACTGTAGACATCACCAAAATACCCAAACTTTCAAATATAACTGGTGATGATAGTGATGACTTACTAAGGTTTCCAGCAATGGAGTGTTGAGGAAGATTGTTGAAGTTTATATCTGAAGATGGACCATGAAATTTCTGTTGACCTGTGCTGATTTGGAGGTTGTGCTTGCTTCCTCCCACCCAAAGCAGGCTGGTTGAGACTATCTGCTCATTGTTTGGAATTATCTTCTCTATAAAGATGTGGGAACACCAAATACTTTTTCAGGCATTATTTACCCTATCAGTTATTGTACCAAATTACCAGAGAACTGTGGAGATTAATGTTTGGATTCTCAATAAGTGGCCACTTAGGACAGAAGTGCTGTCAGGCATTTGTCAGCCCGATGTAGAAATCTCACTCATTCGCTCTGTATGTTTTTAACCAGGATTTTCTCAAACGCTCCTGGAAGAAGAGCAAATACTCTCAGTTAAGGTTTGGAGATGAGGCAGTAGAGGTATAGAGAATCAAGGTGCCATTCTCATATATGCAAAGTCACTCTGCTGAAATCACAGGGAGCACTTGCAGAATCAAATATTAGTGTTAGAGCGTGACCTTAGGTGACTTTTTACACAGGAAGTTTCTGATAGAGTTGGAAGTGGTGTGAACTTTGGGTGCCTCTGCTTTAACCAGAAGACTATTTCCTTCCAAATGTGTAAGGGGAAAAAATGTGTAGGGTTTGTTTTAGATATGGAAGTGTAAGGGAAGTTTAATGTAACTATGTTCATCATTAAATAAAAGACTGGGCACTTAGGTACTTACATTTGAATGCCTGTTTCTAGTTTGGCATATGTGATTGTCCAAACACTTTTATTTTGTTAAACTCCATGCCTGTAACACTAGCATTAGTGGTTTTTTGGAAGTCTCTCCCCTGGGGATGGTCAGCAGTTCTTGTCTGTGGTGATCAGCCTTTGCTGCAACAAGCCAGGCATTCTGCTTTAGAAGAGAATAGAATTAGCTTTTTGGATAACAGCTTTCTGAGCAGGCAAGGCAGACTTTATCTGAGGATAAAGAGTATGATACAGACATCCAGATTATCTTGGAATATCACACACAGTGGGTTTGTGTATAATAGGCAAACAGTTGCAGAGTTACTGCTTATATTTGTATTAAGAAAATTTATTCATGATTAATGATGCTTATCTTTCTGCTAGACACCTGCCAAATGATTTATAACCACACATATCCTCTGTAATGGCTCTTCTTTTTTGTTGTTGCTATTCAAAGTATTTGGGATTGTTCTAATTGCATCATGTGTTTCAAATGGAGAGAGCTACCCAGGTGTCCTTGTCAGTATTCCCATCTCATACCAAAAAGTAGGTCAGATCTACCCGTGATGGGAAAGGTCACAACTCCCAGTGAAGTCAGGGGGAATTGAACTGATGTATGACAAGGCTGAAATCATGTCTCAGGTTTGGATCAGTTTAAATTGATCTTTTTCTAAATTCATTATTAAGTACATTGTAAATCCATGTTGGAGCAGAGCCAGGCTGAGCTTGCCTGAAACCACAGAAATGGAGCAGAGGGCTGGAGAAACCCCATGTCCCATGGAAACCTGGAGAAAGAGCAACTGGTCCCTTCTTTAACAGTGCATTATGTGAGAGTGGAGAGTCAAATTTGGACCATCAGTCTTTTATTTGTCAGTGTTGAATGGTTTTGAGGACTCTGATCTGTCTTGGACTAGCACTGTGCCTGTCACTCGGAAAAATCTTCCTTTGGCTGCTCAGCAGTGGCTGGAAAATGGGAAAAGTTTCCCAGAGGCTTTTTCCCCTCCCTAGCTAAGTAGGGATTAGACTTGAATTTGGCTGTTGGATATTCCATTGAGATTGAAAATTAAATTAAATTTTGATCACTTCAGAAATAAGATGCTTGTCAGCTGTATGCATGTTTACTTATTTCTAACATTTTGTCCCTGTAATGCCATGCTTTCAGCAGAAATGCAGGTTTCTAAAATAACTTTGCTTTTCAAAACTAGTTTTATTCAATCCTGTCATTAAGAGAATTAGCAGTGGATTAGAAAATGTAAATGCGTTGTTATGATCATTAGAAAACTTGCACGTGTCTTTTTCAAGACTGCCTGTATATTCCCAGCCATTACAGCTAATTCATGATATCTTTGTTTTTCTAAACAAGATTCCATACAAACCAAATAAAATGACAAGGATGTTTGTGACTAATCCTCCAAATATCGAAACAACAAATAGCTCATTATTTAATTTCAGGAGAATCCATTAGTGCAAACTATTAACTGGCCAGGCCTGGATTATAAAGGGTATTGACTAAATCCAGATAATTTTGGAAGAGTGAGATATTTTTTCAGACTAAAGCGCATACCTTGAACCTATTTAGGAAATAATATGTTAATGTGAAGGTGGTGAGGCCCTGGCACAGGCTGCCCAGAGAAGCTGTGGCTGCCCCATTCCTGAACGTGTCCAAGGCCAGGTTGGATGGAGCTTGGAGCAACCTGGGATAGGTGTCCTTGCCCATGGCAGGGAATTGGAATGAGATGAGCTTTAAAATCCCTTCTAACCCAAACCATTTTATGGTTTTATGATATTTAAGCAATTCCATGAATTTAATGACTAGTCTAGATGAAATCATTTTTTTAAACGTAAATTTCTTTTTTTTTTCTCCTTTTTTGTCCGTGTTTGCCAGTTTACAGCTAGCCATGCTGACACATTTGGGAGCTGAGATATTATGTAACTAAATTTGATATGAAGTGTTGGTGGCCTTCATAATGTAATTTATTCATGTTTCTGTAGGTAGCATATGTTGCCTGTGCAATAATTTTTTATCGTATCAGGACAGAACAGCGAACATTCCAAACTGTGTTATACAAACCTAGATACACAGACAAATTTTTATTGTGCTTTGGTGGGGTGTAAATCAGTGGAATCTATTGAGCTCTGCTGGGGTGGAGGAGATTAGAATCAATGTCATGGTGTCTAATTTATTTCTGGTTTTTCTGACTTAATGTAATCTCTGTTCTTACTCCTTAGGGAGCAGCAGCCAGTTATCTTCGTAGTCCTGCCCAAAGAATGAACTGATGTGAGGCCCCTTGTTTTGGGCAGGAGGCTGCTGCTCCCAGGGATGTGCTGCTGTTTGCTGACCCTTTGAATGCTGACATGAGGCAGTGCATTGAGAAAGCAGCTCATGAGCACTACTGGTGCTTCATTAAAAATCTCAGCACCTTTATCAGCTGTTATCTGAGATTTCCTTGGATTCTCCCATTTCACACCCGTTCCTCTTTAGGTTGTGTTGTCTTTATGGCATTTTCTGGCCCTGGGGAGCTGCCCTGAGTGCAGTGAGTGCTGTCTGTGCAGTGCTGGGCATGTGGCTCCCCTCCAGCACTGAAATCTGAGCTTCCCAGTAATTTCTCTCTTGGCTTTTTGTTTTTTTATGTGAAACATGAAAAAGTGGTGTTGGAGCCAGTGTCACTAATTCCTTCTCCTTCCCTTGACAGAGAGTTGGTGACTCTGTTTTCCGACCGTCATAGACGGTGACTGCGATGCTGAAGGCACTGGGCGAGTCGCTCCTCCTCAGCTCTTCTGTGTGAGGTGAGCAGCCACCCTGATGGGCAAAAAATGCTGAACTGCAGGATTTGTGAGGGCCCTTCCTCTCCACACCCCAGGACTTCCCTGCTGCATTGGATTTCTCAGTGATGCTCAAGATTTCTGAGCTTGTGTGCTTCCTATGAAGCCACTTGTGGTCTGTGATACATTGCCTGGATGCTGGGACTTGGTGGGTTGCATTCTGAGTTAAATGTGAATTCTGAATAAAATTAACCCAGAAGACATGGGCAAAGCATAAATGTGGCCCCTTGCCCATGTTACTGTGTTTGGTCAGGTTGGTGGATTTTTAGCCTGTACACGAGATGCTGTTCATCTGAAACACAAGAATGAGCTAAACCAGGTAACAGATATTACATTGTCTCTCCCACTGTAGCTAGTCAATATCTGATTAAATGTAATTGCATGAATTTATCATGATAGAAACTGTTTCAAAGTAATTTGAATACAGCCTGGAATTAAAAGCTCAGCTCTATATTCAGTGTGTACATTTTCCAGATTTATCTTCAGTTTCTTATCAAGAACGATGCTGTGTATTATGTGCTATGACAATGTTGCTTTTCATGAGGTTAGGAATGTAATAGAATTTTCTGGACTGAACTTCTAATAACTGATAATTTTAATGAAAATCACCAAGATTATGGCCGTGAAGACAAATCTTGAAGACTGGTCTTATCTCCATCCTTACGCCAGTATGGGTGTGACATTTTAACCTATAAAAGTAGGATTAATCACTAAGTGGAGAATTTAAGCATGGTATAAATACATGGTATAAATACAAAAGCTGTTGCATCAGAAAAATCAATATGTAAATTTACGTTAGAAACTTGTTTGATGTGGAAGTACCATGAATGTTTTTTGAGATTTCTAAATTGTTCCCACCTGAATATGGATGAATTGAAAATATCTTGAAACTCATGTAAAATCTGTCTAAGTATCTAGCTGGTCATCTTGTGGAATGGGAGACACAAAGATTGGAATTATTAGACTGAATTGGAATTTCTAAGATTTTACGTTGTTGTATGAGTTTCCTAATCTCCGCTGTTTGGAGTTTTTCTGTAGTATATAAACAATGTGGGTGTTTGCTGAAGCTGGCATTTAGGAATTGGTCTCCTGCTTTATATGGGAGACCAAGAGAAACATTCCTCCTTGCTTCCAACACCACTCAGTGGTTATTTTTATCAATTGTATGGTCTAAAACTGCTGCAGGAGCAGGACTTGATCCACTCCTGTCTCATTCGCACTGTGAATGCTTCTGGTATTTGTCTGAAGTGTTGAGCAGCTTAATTAAAATCCCTTAGTCAGAGAGACCTCTCTGGAGTAACTGGTTGCTGCCCTGGAGCTCAGAGATCCAAAGGGACTTGTATGAGTGTCCCAAATTCCACAGAAATGCCTGTGTAGTGTCTGGTTTTCCCTTTCAAGCTGGTCCATCACGTGCTAATAAGCAACCCCTATTTCCCTCCTTTTCCTGCTGCATTTCTGGTGTTGCTCTTGTGTATCCCATGCTTACATGGGCTTTGGAGCTAAAACACTTCCAGGCCTGGATATTAAATGTAGGGCATGGGGTCTGGGTTTGGAGCTGGATTTTGTGCATGGAGTCCATTCTCCCTTTGGTTTAGGCTGCCTGTATCATGATAACATTCCTGCTAAAGCTGAAGAGAGAAAAGAAGGGACACACCACACACTGCCACTGGATCCCTTGCCATTTATTGGCACTCTTAAGGTTTCTTCTTAAGAGCCTGCTAAAAGCATTTACAGGGTGGGACTGTAGGTCCTCTGAGAGCTGGCCCTTCCTCTCTCTCTTCTCTCCTTCTTTTCTTTCCTCCCTCTCCAAGTGAAGCACCTGTAACAGACTTGCCCTCATCAAATCTGGCACATAGGGACTGGTAAATCTGCAATGGCCACCAGGTTACCCTTAGGCTGAGCCTCTTGGTGGCTTAAATATTTTAACAAGCCTTCTCTCTCTTTTTTTTTGGTTAATTCTAGGACCAAAGAATACAAGAGACTGAATTATCTGAATTATGCTTCTACAACAGAACTGGGTTTCTCCTCATTGGGCATGGCAGAGCCTGGGGAAGCCCATCCTTTTGTTTGTTTTCTTAATGTTGCAAACAGCTGATCTGGAAGCCAGGAGAGGTCACCAGTTTGTCTGGAAAACAGGTAGGAAAAAGATATATTGGCTTCTCTACTAGATATTTGCTGTATTAAAGGATGGCATGATTGTCCTTTCTCCATTCTGTTTTAGTTCAATAATAAATTATAAAAGTCTGATAATGTTTTGTGTTCTATTTTTTTTTTATTCTGAAAAATAGAAGGAGCCAGTCTGTGTTTGACATTAATAATCTGCATATCTGTTGCAGTTACACACCCAGAGCATAATTCTGGATTCCTTAATACTTTTCATCTAAGAGTATTTTTACTGGATTATCATCCTAATGTTACTTTCTTTGAAATATTTAATAATTTTCTTTTAATTTTTGTATGCAAGGGGCTCACCAGCATCTCTCAGGATGAACTGAGTCAGAAGTTCATGCTCTTGGTTGATTTATTTATAATTCCATTGGTACATTTAGTGAATTGTTTCTGTCCCTCAGTCAGGTTGGATGCATGCAGTGGTTGAATGTGTACAAGGTGGGGAAGCCTGTGAAGATGTTTTGGGAGCACCAGACTCTTGGTGCTGGAGTGGGTGGGTAGGAGATGGGTGGTACAGCTGCACAGAACCAAACAAGGTGCACTGGATGCTTGTTTTGTAGCACAACACACAACATCAGAGAATGTTCAATGAAATGGAAAGATTGGTGAATTTGGGACATGTTTACCTAAAGTGCTTAATCAAAAATACCCAACTGAACCAGGGATTTCATTGCCCAGGATCCCTGTGAGGTTTGGCCTTTTGTGGCTGAGCAACAGAGAGATTAAGTGGGATGGAAAAATAATTTCCCTCCATTTTCTTTTTTTTTTATTTGAGAGGTTCTTTGGTACTTTGGTTGTTTTTTAATTACATTTCTGTAGAAGGTAATAGATTGAATTAGTGGAATAAGGAAGCAGTTTATCTGGGAGAACTCCTGTCCTGATAGGATCAACACAAACTCTTGCCTGGCTGCTGGTGTGGGAAGCTGGGGAAGGGCTGGTAAAGTACAGCATGATACTACATTTCTAAAGACTTTTTTTCTTTACACTGTCTAGCATGTGAAATGAGGAGGAAATAAACAATGACTCTCTTTTCTCCAATTCACTGTTATTTACATGATTTTTGAACAAGCTTTGAAAGGTAGGGTTGTTTTCTTAAGACAAATTAGAGCCTTCAGTGCTGTCTGTCTTCTCTTCAGTTCCAAAGCATGTTGTACTGTCAGTCTTTGGGGCTGTGCATTGGAAATCATAAAACTTCAATTTGACTTGATGATTCCAGCTGAAAACGAGGAGCTTTCAATGCTTCAAAGGCATCTGGGGCAGATGTAATTAGAACTAAGAAAATTTGGTGCCCAGGTTTGTGTGGGCACCATGCTCTGAAAGCTCCACAATGAGCTTGTTGTAAAGCTTCCTCTTCCAGATGCACAAGAAAATTGTCAGTTCTTGTGACTCCCACAGTGAATTAAAAATATCTGAGCTCTCGAGAGTCACCTTAAAAACTTTAAATCCTAAGAGTATTTTGATGTACTTTCTCTGCTTATGGAGTGACGTGAGGTAGAAAACAACTTTGACTGATGTGTTTTCCAAATGAAAATACCTTGTGAGTTTCAGCTGAATGTATTGTCCTGATTGAGGAAAAAAGATTTTTCTCTAATATTGATAAAGATTACCCCTTTCCCTTTTTCCCCCCATTGAAATATTTTGTTGAAAGTTGGATAAAAGTTACATCTAAGCCCCAAATGTTTAGTTCCAGCTTGAAATGAATAGTAACAGAAATGAACAGAACTTGAAATGAATAGAAAACATTTTGTTTTGCTGAGAGGCTAAGTATAATTAGTGAAGCTCCTACTTCCTCTGCAATAGTAGTAAAGCATCAGCATTTCTAAATCCTGAATCTTGTGTTTCTGCATTTGTCTTAAGAGATAACACAATGGGCAGTAAAGGGCAGTCTGCTGTCAGGGTGGCGTATGTAGCTTGATTTTGTAAGCATTTTCCTACCTTAACTGAAAAGTTTTTTCTGCTGTGATTAATCACAAAGGAGTGTCTTTCAGAAGATTGAAAGGAAGTGTTTTGGGAAGAGAGGGGTGGTGACTGAAATGGAATAGGTGGATCTGGAGAGGTAGAAGTGTTAACATAACCCCTTGTGGGGGTTATGTATATTAGTAATAAAATAACTCTGGAATGTAGATCATGGAGATCTTGACCTGTTGAGGTCTGTGGTTTGTATAATAATAATAATTGTAAAAAAATCATCCCACAGTTTGAGGACTTTTGTCCAATACAAAATAATAAAAAGTGAATAAAAGCACAGCACAGTGAACCTAAAATTAAGTAACTTTTAAAATAAAAACTGAGTAGATCTATTCCAGTAGAAAGAAAACCTGCAGCTGTTGTAATTTTTTTTAATAAAACAATCTGAGGAAAAATGAGCAATCCATAATGGGAAAGGGGATGATCTGTTCTGTTTTTAAATCTCGAATTGTCTGTTGTAAGCATGGCAAGTTACTTACCTGCTGGGGAGAAATTCAACTTCTTATTGAAATGTCATGCTTTATAATTAAATAAGATTATGCTACTGAAAGCTCTGACTTTATGAAAATGAATTTATATGTACTGAAATAAATTTTCCTAGCACACAGAAGACCAGGGAGGCATCCTTAATATGGATGGGGCTGGGGAAAAGAAAAAAATCATATCATTGCTGCAGTTTATAATACAGACTTTTTTTCAGCCTTGACACTGTCTAATGAAGATTTGTACGTTTTCATGCTGGGCTTGGTGGTCTTGGTCTAGGGGAAAACAGTGGTACTGAAATCATTGCATCTACAGAAAACCCCAGGCTCTGTAATTCTAAAACACGAGAACTTGGCAGTGTGAGCTAATTTTATACATACTCTTCCCTCAGCTATTCAGAGGGCTATCACTTGCATGTTGCTAATTTGTGGCCTGTCCTAAAACCATTTATTTTAATGTTTTGGCTTCTAGAAGTTATAAATTAATATCTGTACCCCGCATCATCTTGTTTCCAGACATTCCTTGTCAGATACTCATTTAGTGGCCTCTAAACATGAAAGCAATAATCATATCAGCTAAATTACTCAGCAACATCAAATAGCTGAATAATTTTCTTGCACTTGCTAAATTTAATTGGACCTAAATTCTTGTAAATTAATATTATTTAATGCAGTTGCCAATTAGCAATTTGAATATTTCAGCATGTTAATTTTCTCCAACACTGAGTAGTCCTAAGACTTCCTGGAATTTCTGCAATGCCAGTGTGCCTATGTTTTAGTAATGGCCATTCAAGATTTTAAAACTGTGTATAGAATATTGACACACACATGAGTCCACAGGATCCTTCTAGTTGTTTTTTCTTTTTTTTTTGGTGAAGCTCTAAAATTTAGAAGCTCTAAATTTTAGTTCCGAAATCAGAATTCAGCGTAAGATACATGCAAATATTTTGTGTCCTTTACAGGGAGGGGCTGATAATTAGGATTACAAAGTGCTGGAGTGTTTCTTTCCAGATACTCTTTTTATAGCTCATGGACAGGTTTCTGGCTCCCCTTCACTGCTGGTGTCTTCAGCTCCTCCATAAATTACACCTCAGACGTGCTGTTTCCCCCAAAATACAAACAGAATGCAAGATATGAGGGACACACCCATAAAAAGCTCTCAGAGCTAAAGCAGTGACGTGGGTTTATTTTTTAATGAGAGAAATATTGTAAAAATGTTTTTTTCTAGGATGAAAATACCCTGATTTTAAGGAAAATGGTTCTTTAATCATGATAAAAATGCTATCTGTCATGGAAATAATCCTGTCTACTATGGAAGGGAAGAAGGGGACTCTTACAAACCCAGATGTTGTGTCCCAGTGAGTTTTCCTTCTCTAGAAAAAATGCATCAGGATGGCTGTTTAGCTCAGCAGGGACGTGCTGCCTGATATGAGTGGAAGAGCACTGAAAGTGAGGTATCAGACTGGGAAATGGGTTTGTAATGATTCTGATCACAGCAGAGAGATTTTTACCTGAGGAAGAAACCATTAAACGTCTGGAGTTTGTGGGCTTTTGGGAGCCAGGTGTGTGAGCCGTAAGTACTCCTGCCCAAGGTGAACATAAAAAAACTTTAATTTGGAGTTACCACCTGTATTTGAAAGTCGTCCTTAAAATAAGGTTAGCAGATGGGTTTTGATCTGTAGTCGTTCTTCAGAAACAATAATGGAAAAGGGACGAAATGAACTTTTCAGTGAACAACTTCTAATGTGGAAGAACCTTTGAACCACCTGTGAGTGTGGGTGAGCCAGCTCTGACTATGATGAAAAAGGTCTTTTGTTCTCTGTTCTCAGATAATACCACCATAAAATGCCCTTTCTCAAGATCGTAATTTCAGGAAGGTCAAGTGCTGGTTTGGAAGTGCCTTTGACCTTATGTCTTAAAAGACAAGCTTTTACCTACGTACACCAAATGTTAAAAGGAGTCCAGGTCTTCAAAGGACAGCAGAGCTCAAACCTGCTGAAAGGAGACTCAAAAATAGCTCTGCAACAAGTGAAGTTTTCCCGAAAGCTCCACAAAACAAAACGTAGAGTGATTATCAGTCCTAAATGAAGTGGTTTCTTTATTTGATAGGGCAACAGCTCATGAGTGAAGCATAAATGGCTTTTTAGTGATCTTTCTGTGGTGTCTGGAAGGTTTATGATGTATCTGAGTGAGGCTTTCAAACTTCTCATTGTGTGGGAAACATTCTAATTGTGGGTTGTTCTTACGCTGCCTTGGTGGATGGAGTTTTAAATGCTGAAACTTCCAAGTGGAAATTTAGCCTTGATTTAATCAAACTTTGTGTGATTCAAAGGATCTTTGCTATGCTGAGAGGTTGGAACAGAAGTGATGCTCCTGGGTTATAGATTACAGTCTTGTAGTATTGACAGCAGAAGCAATTAGTAGTTTTAAATAAAACCTATTAAGTTCTGGTCTCAAACTAACCAGGACACTGCCATAAACCTGGTAATGAAAAGTTGTTCTAAAATGATAAAACTTCTTACTTTTACCTTTAACTTTATTATGGTCAGTTTATGCCTCTGTCCCTGAGCCAGACTGCTCTTTAATTCAAGTAATTCTTCTTTTGGTCATTGCTGCTAATGTATTTATGAATTGAGGATACCAGGCTTCTGGACTCCTGTGAGTAAACTTACTTCTTAGAACTGGTTGATGAAATGAAATCTTTTCTTAGCACTGCTCATCAGAATTATATCAAATCTCAATTAAGTTTTCACCTACTGATATTTTATTGTATTTAATTGGAATTAGAATTGTGTGGCTTAAAATATCTCAGAATAATTTTTGAAAAAATATTTTGTAATGAACAGTTTCACTTGAAGCAGTGTAGTTGTTTTTAATGTATTGATGTAGTTTCATTATGTAGCCATTAAAAAAGTGATTTAAATAAAAAAATAGTACTTTAGTTCTAAATTTGTCTAAAATAATTACTTAAAAACAATATTTTATGAGACAGTATAAATTATGGTTCTATTTCTACTAAACATTAAAAAAATAACATTTGAAGATTCAAAGGAAGTTGTTTTGCAAAATTTCATTAGGAGCAAAATTCAATATGCTGGTTGATATTAGCCACTAATATGTGAGAAGCTTTAAGGGTGGCCTCAAAGCTGATCTCACGTTTCCTCAGACAGAAGTGCAGCTGTTTTGGATTGATAAATATTTGGTTTTCTTTCTTCTTTGTTCCTTACAGTTTCCTTATCCACATTTCCACCCTTCTGTTCCATGAATATCAAAATTTTATTACATATGGTTCTGCTCCACTTCACCCATCATATTCCACTTCTGATATTGGTATCATCATCGGGTCTTATTTTCTTAACAATTGTATCCAACTTGTCTTGGAATTGTGGAGATGCACCTGTTGCCTTAATTTATAACCCTTTGCAGGGGTTGGTCAATTCATGCTTAGGTGGATGAGACATTTCAAAGTTGGTGGAGACCTTGTGTCCTCAGCCAGGAAATACTGGACAGTTTGGCAGAGAACAAGACAAATGTACACCAGAAGAGTTCCATAAAAGCTGGAGAAGCTTTCTTATGCTGGAACATCATTTTCCAGGCTGGTCTTTCCTCCAGGTGCTTGAGGTCTGCTGCTGGGTTGGATAAATGCCACGGCAGCCCATGGCACACCCACCTGGGTCCTGTCCTTATCCCACTGGGCTGAAAGCTCTGTGTATGGGATGCGGCTGAAGGACCTGTGGCACAGAGGGTGCCAGCCAGCATCAGAGATGTTGGAATAGCTCCTGGAGGAGTTTGGGATGCTGGTTAGAGATACAGAAATACTTAAACTGGTGCTGTTTTCCCTTGTCTCTAAAACTTGGCTTGTTTATTAGCTCTGGTTTCCTGTGGGGAACTGTAGACAGCAGAGGGAGGTTCTTGGTGGCACTGCTTAAAGAGGGAATCCTTGGCTTATTACATTTTCCTAGAAAAGCACTCCAGCAAGCAGTACAGCCAGCACAAAGTACCAGTCCAATTAAGAAGGGAAGCAGAGGAGGAACTGAAATATCCCTGAAATAAATGCTGAAATTAACACTTGATGTGCTTGGAGTAGGAGCTCCTTGGCAGAGGCGAGTGCTGGGCCTGGCTGTGGGCTGGCTGCCTTCAGGGGGGAGCTTTTGCAGCATGTGCCTGGTCATTTTGTTATTGTTGGGCTTGCAAAACTATTTCAGCAGTTCTTTTATGGAAAGGCTGCCTGCTTTACCAAACATCTTTGTCAACAAGCATCAGATGTTCAGTAGGTGGTGGTTTAAACTAGATTACACAGGAGATTCACACTAATCTTTTAATGTCCCTCTTCTCTTCTTGAGAATAATAGTTTTTGAGAATAAGGTGCTTTTTTCTGTTTTTTTGTTGGTATTGGGAAAAGTATGTTAGGCTTCTTATCCTTTTCTTTCCTCAATAGTTACTATGGGAACAGAGCTGGGGGTCACAGGGGAAAATCTGCAAAAGTGGTTTCTTTTAAATTTTTCATTAAAAAAAATAAAAAGATAGCTTATTATTGGAATTGTGGTACTTTCATTCAACTTCGTTGGACTGTATTGTTGTACATATTTCAGTCACAAAAGAAGCACAGTGAGTGGCAAGAAAAACAGATGGGGATGTTTTTGTAGTTTTTCCTTGGGGTTAATATTTTTTAAATTGAATGCAGCTGTTGGAAAGATTTCTGTTGTTATGTATAGGCGGAGCATTAAAAATGGATGATCACATTTTCAGCCTGTTTTAGTGGAGTACTGGGTTTAATTATTCTGCTGCCCTTGTTCAGAACCCTGCAGGTTTTTTTTAAATAAGTATATCTTAAGGGTTTTACTTGGCCACTTAGTTGAATGATTTCAGTGTATAAGGGTAATCACTTCCTCATTCAGCTCTTGTGTAGAGCACAGTTGTGGGTGAAAATAACACAAAATTGTATTAGAAATCCCTAAAATACACGTTGTTGTTCTCGGTATGCAAGTTGTGCTGCTGACTCTTTCTAGGGACTCTTCATGAGGTTTGGGAAGTCTGCCCTCTGATACCCTTAATCCCTAGATTTTTTTTTCATTTTCTGTTTTTGAGAATAGTCCTTCCATCTTTTTTTTTTTTCCTTTTT